>MU719708.1:3838-24751 GCA_026770625.1 Nicotiana glauca
AAATTAGCCTACCCAATTGGTCTCGAGAGAGTCAATTGGGCAAAATCACTCTCTCTACCGAGAGGTGTGAGAGTGAATGCTAAAGTGCAACGGTTATCCATATTCCTTTTAATTATCATCCTTGCATTAGAATTCTATACCCGTTAACTAATCACCTAGGCGAATGCTACGACCCTAGTGCCTTTCTCTTATCGTATACAACTAGCATCATTACTTATCATAATTTAGTTTACAATTGTAGTTGATAAATTTAGTTGATAAACAAAAGAAAAAAAAAATGATAGAAGCAAAATTAGGAGCCAAAGCACTTTTCTAGACTTCACAAATACTCGACTCCCATAACTAGCTCCCTGAGGAAATTGACCCCGATACCACTATCGGGTAAAAGTAGTTAGCGCCCACTCAATACCAAGGGTTGAGTCTGCACCGATCATCAATTGTTCATCAAACTTTACTAGACTAGCATAACTTTGTGTCTCTATTCAATTAGCATGATTTTGTGCTTGTTAATTTTTCATCAAACTTTACTAGACTAGCATGACTTTGTGTTATCTGCACTCGACCTATCCATTAAATTATTCATCAAAATCTACCTAATAGTCATAAGATGCTTGTGTTGTTCAACAAAGTATTTATATAAAATATAATTTGGTACAGAACAATATTTGGTAGAACTTTTAATTATAGATATCATATTATTACATATCATTTGGTACATAATCCTACCATGTCGGTAGATCTTAGCTAAAACCTACATAAAAAATATATTAAATACCGCTAATTATGAGAACATTCTCTAAGACTAGCCCCATGCAGGGCCATACCGTTCAATTTTTTGAATAATATGATGATCCGATAGGTCATCTCATATTTTACAACCTGATTATGTGCTTTTAAGATTTACCTAGATATTCATGCACAGTCCGGGCGTATTTCCGGAAAGTTTTTATGTTAAAAGTTGATAAATATAAGAATTCTTTTCGAAAAACTTTATTTGAGTTGACTTTGGTCAATATTTTTGGTAAACGGGCTTGGATTCATGTTTTGATGGTCCCAATGGGTCCGTATCATGATTTGGGACTTGGGCATATGCCTAGAATGAAAATCGGAAGTCCCTAGCCCGAGATATCGGACTTTGTCGAAATTTGAAAGTTAAGGCTTAATGAATTTGAAGTGTTTGACCAAAGTTTGAATTTTTGGATAACAGGTTCGTATTTTGGTTTTGGAACTCGGCATAGGTCCAATACTATATGTATGACTTGTCTGTAAAATTTGGTGAGAAACGGAGTTGGTTTGACGTGATTCGGACGTCCGGTTGTGAAAATAGAAATTTCAAAGTTTTCTTGAGAATTTCATTTGATTTGGTGCTACACTCATAGTTCTAGGTTTTATTTTTGTGATGTAATCGTGCAAGCAAGTTCGTATGATATTTTTAGACTTGTGTGCACTTTTGGTTTAGAGCACCGAGGGCTCGGGTGAGTTTCGGATAGGCCACAGAGAATTGGACTTAGAACATTTGTTGTATCTACAATTTCTGAAAACTGGCCTCTGATCTCGCATTTGGGGGATCAGAGTTCGCAATTTCAAACTTATCAGTCTTGAATTTGCGAGCTACTCATCGCAAATGCGAAGCGTAGCTGGGCCATATAGTTTTCGCATTTGCGAAAGATACTTCGTACTTGCGAAGTGAGTCTGGGGAAGGCAATGATGCAAACGCGATCATGTTCGCATTTGCAAACTAATCTTCGCATTTATAAAGTCATTAGAGGTGTGAAGGGCTTCACATATGCAATGGTTCCTTCGCATTTGCGGTCTTCGCATTTACAGGCTTTGTAGGTCACAAATGCTGCATCTGCAGTTGGGTAAATATGAATTAGATGGGATTTTTGATTCATTCTTCAAATTTTCAAACTCAAGAACCCTAGAGGCGATTTTCCAAAGAACTTTTCTTTCCCAAATCATTGGTAAGTGATTCTAAACTAGTTTCTTTCAATCTTCGACTACTTTTCCTTAGATTTCAACATAAAATCTAGAGTTTCCATGGTGGAATTGAGGGTTTTTGGGTAGAAATTAGGGATTTGTCAAATTGGGGATTTAGACGTCAAATTAAGGTCGGATTCTAAAAGAAATGATATAACCGAGCTCGGGGGTGAATGGGTAATCAGGTTTTGGTTCGAAATTCAAATTTGGACCAAGCGAGCCTAGGTGTTGGCTTTTTCAATAATGATCTAAATTGAAATCCTTACAATCATGAGTATTTCCTAAGGCTTAGTTTAAATCGTTTGGTTGGTAAATTGCTAGATTCTATTGGTTCGGAGCCTCTTTGAAAGGCAAATCGGTGGTTAGGCTTTGAGTTCAGTCTTTAGGGCGAGGTAAGTGTCGTGGTTAACCTTGTCTTGAGAGATTAGGACTTATTTGTCTATTTGCTACGTATTTAGATGTTGGGTGCAACGTATGGGTGAGGTGACGAGTACCTATGCGTTATTGTGGGGTAAAGCAATGAGGGTGGGACTTACTTTATTGTATTTAATGTTGACCTGTGATCATGTTATCCGTGTTTAGACTAGTATAATCAAGTTGATCTTTCTTATCATGTTTACGGATCTTTTGGTGATAACTGAGAAATGATTTCAAGGTTGAGGTTGGTATTGTGGAACCAAATGTTGAAGTAAGAATTGTTCTTCCTATCCCCCATTGTTTGTTGCTCATTGTTTTATGGTAAGGGAGAGTGTTAATGCATGAAGGGTGATGCCATGCCATGTTTTGGGAGAGTAAACGTAAGAAGGGTGATGTCGTGCCATATTATGAATGTTAATGTACCAAGGGTAATGTTGTGCCATGATATGAGTGTTAATGCACGAAGGGTGATCCGTGCCATTTCTGTTGATTATATGGTAAGGTTGAGAGTAAAAGCATGAAGGGTGATGCCGTGCATTTTCCTTTACTGTGTTTACTTGTTATTATTGGTTCAAGGTATATTGGTTGATCAAGTTCTCCTTACTGCTGTGAGTCTCTATCTTGTAATCCCTTCATCATGTCCCCCCACCCCCTATATTACCTGTCGTTATTTTGTACATATACTGTTAGATTGCATAGGTTTATTATGTGGGTGTCTTGTCATAGCCTTGTCACTACTTAGTCGAGGTTAGCCTCGACACTTACCAGTACATGGGGTACTGATACTACACTGCACTTCTATGCAGATTTTATTGGTCCTAGCTAATCGAGAGGAGTAGTATCTCTGACTAGTTCATCGGAGACTCAAGGTAGATCTATCGGCATTCGCAGACCTTGAAGTCCTTGTCTATCTTTACTGTTATTATTGGTTGTTTCACTCAAACAGTTGTATTCTTTTCAAACTTTTATTTGTAGTAAATCCTAGAAGTTCGTGAGTTGTGACTCCAGATCCTAATTGTATCAACTGTTATGGGTTTTTATAATATTTTGCAAACTCTATTTTAGCTTCTGTTTAGCTTAATTAATTCTGTTATTAAAATTGTACTGAAGTTGATTTGAAAATTCTCTAACATTGGCTTGCCTAGCAAGTGAAATGTTAATAGTGGGAATTCCGGATCGTGACAAGTTGGTATCAGAGCACTAGATTGCCTAGGTCTCATAATTCAGGAGCAGGCTTAGTAGAGTTTGGAGGATCGGTACAGAGACTTCTGTACTTATCTTCCAGAGGCTATGAAGTTTAGGAACAAATTTAACTTCTACTATTCTCTGTCATGCGATTTTGTTCTCCTATTGCTAATTGAACTCTTCTACTTTTGTTCTCTCGTAGATGGCGAGGAAACGTACCACATTTTCAGTCAACTAGCAGCTAGAGCCCCTAGTGACAGCTCCCACGAGGGGCAGAGGTCGAGGCCGAGGCTGTGCCAGAGGCCGAGGGAGGGGCAGGGCTCAGCCCAGAGCTCGATCAGCAGCACCAGCGGCGGAGCCTCAGGTGGAGTTTGATAAGGAGGCTCCATCCCATACTGTTCCAGTTGGACCAACTCAGGTCCTGGAGGGGTCTATCACTACCCCAGTGCTTCAGGATGCTTTGGTCCATTTAGTGGGCCTCATGGAGAGTGTGCCATAGGCCGGCACATTCCCTATGGCACCAGCATCTCTCAGGCTGGGGGAGGAGCACAGACTCCCCCTACTCACACTCCGGAGCAGATGGCTCCTAGTTTCAGACCCTAGTAGCTCAGCCCGTTGGGGTAGTTCAGTCGGGTGTTGTGGCACGGGCCAGTAATGGATCAGCTATGTTTGTTGAAGCTTTTTAGAGATTGGATAGGTTTATTGAGATTTTTTCTAGTTCACTTCAGCGGTGCATCTTTAGAGGACCCTAAGGACTAACTTGAAAGCAGTCACGAGGTGCAATAGAATATGGGCATAGTAGAGGCCAATGGGGTTAATTTTGCTGCATTTCGATTGTCCAGCTCTGCCAAAAAATGGTGGAGGGATTACGTGTTGTCCAGGCCAGCTGGGTCGCCTGCTCTCACTTGGGACAACTATTTCTTGAGAAGTTCCTTCCTATCACATTGAGAGAGGACTATCGGAGGCAGTTCGAGCATCTTCAGATGGGCTCTATATTTGTCACTTAGTACAAGAACCGATTTGTGGATTTGGCCCATGCTATTCTAATGTTTCCTACCAAGAGAGAGAGAGAGAGAGAGAGAGAGAGAGAGAAAGAGAGAGAGAGAGAGAGAGAGAGAGAGAGAGAGGGTGAAGAGGTTTATTGAGGGGCTTGATCATCCTATCAAGTTGTAGATGGCCAAGGAGACTGAGAGTGAGATTTATTTTCAAACGACTGCCAATGTTGCCAGGCAAGTCGAAATGGTTCTAGCTCAGGGGAGTGGTAAGGGATCTAACAAGAGACCTCGTCATTCTGGTGGATTCAGTGGTGCCTCATCTGGTGGCAAGGGTACTTTTGGTAGAGTCCATCCTCCCAGTCTATTTCGTTCAGCACTCCTGGAATCCCACAGTACTTTAGGTGATTGTGGTCCTCATATGTACTCAGCTAGCCTATAGTGCACCACCACCTCCTATTAGTGTACCTCTACTCTAGAGTTTTCAGGGTGGTTACTCAAGCCGACAGGTTCAGTTTCAGGGTCAGCAGTCACAACAACCGTCCTTGAGATATAGTTCAGAGTGGTGGGCCTCAGCCCCGATGCTATGCCTTTCTACCTAGGCCTGAGGCTGAATCATCTGACGCGGTTATCACAGGTACGGTTTCAGTTTGCAGTAGAGATGCCTCAGTTCTATTTGATCTAGGTTCTACTTATTCCTACATATCCTTCTATTTTACTTCATATTTGGTTGTGCTTCGTGATTCTTTGAGTGCTCCTGTGTATGTGTCCACCCCTGTGGGAGATGCTATCCTTGTAGATCATGTTTATCGTTTGTATGTGGTTACCATTGGGAGTCTTGAGACTCGTATAGATCTCCTACTTCTAGATATGGTCGATTTTGATGTCATTTTGGGTATGGATTGGCAGTCACCTTATCATGCTAAATTAGATTGTCATGCCAAGATAGTGAGCTTAGCCTTGCTGCGGATGCCTCGATTAGAGTGGAGAGGGACTCTTGGCCATTCTACCAGCAGGGTTATCTTTTATGTGAAGGCTCGGCATATGATCGAGAAGGGGTATCTATCTTATTTGGTTTATGTCGGCAATTCTAGTGCGGAGATTCCTTCCTTGGATTCTGTACCAGTTGTTCGTGAGTTCACAGAGGTGTTTCCTGCAGATCTACTGGGGATGCCACCCCACAGAGATATCGACTTCAGTATTGATTTAGCTCTGGGCACTTAGCCCAATTCCATTCTGCCATATCATATGGCCCCACCAGAGTTGAAATAATTGAAGGAGTAGTTGCAAGATTTTCTTGATAAGGTCTTTATTAGACCTAGTGTCTCGCCTGGGGTGCGCCCGTGTTATTTGTAAATAAGAAGGATGGATCGATAAGGATGTGCATAGATTATCAGTAGTTGTACAAAGTCACCATCAATAACAAATATCCATTGTGAAGAATTGACAACTTATTTGATCAGCTTCAGGGTGCCAATGTGTTTTCAAAGATCGATTTGAGGTCTAGCTATCATCAGTTGAGGATTCGGGCATCCGATGTCCCTAAGATAGATTTTCGGACTCAGTATAGGCATTATGAGTTTCTAATGATGTCATTTGGATTAATAAATGCCCCAACAACATTTATGGATTTGATGAACCGGGTGTTCAAGCCCTATTTTGGATTTACTTGTAATTGTGTTTATTGATGATATCTTGATCTACTCTCACAGTCGAGAGGAGCATGAGCGGCATCTTCGGATCGTTCTTTAGACTCTGGGAGATAGCTAGTTATATGCTAAGTTTTCAAAATGCATGTTTTGGTTAAGCTCAATCGCTTTCTTGGGGCACGTTATGTCAGCTAAGGGTATTCAGGTGGATCCTAAGAAGATTGAAGCAATTAAGAACTGGCCTAGACCCTCTTCAGCTATAGAGATCCGGAGTTTCTTGGTATTGGCGGGTTATTACCGTTGGTTTGTGGAGGGGTTCTCATCTATAGCGGCCATGTTGACCCGGAAGGGTGCCCCGTTCAGACGGTCAGACGAATGTGATGCGAGCTTTTAGAAGCTTAAGACTATTTTGACTACGACGTCGGTCTTAGTGTTGCCCACAGGTTCAGGGCCTCATACAATATATTGTGATGCATCTCGTATTGGACTTGGTGCGGTACTAATACAGGATGGCAAGGTGATTGCATACGCATCGCGACAACTGAAGGTTCACAAGAAGAATTATCATGTTCATGACTTAGAGCTGACAGCCATTGTCATACGCTGAAGATTTGGAGGCACTATCTTTATGGTGTGCCGTTTAAGGTATTCATGGATCATCGAAGTTTACAGTACTTGTTCAAACAAAAAGAACTTAATTTGAGGTAGAGGAGGGGGTTGGAGCTATTGAAAGACTGTGATATCACCATCTTGTATTATCCCGGGAAACCCAACGTGGTGGCCGATACTTTGAGTAGAAAGTCAGTGAGTATGTGTAGCCTTGCGTACATTCTAGAAAGTGAGAGACCGCTTGCATTAGATATTCAGGCCTTGGCCAATCAGTTCGTGAGGTTGGATGTTTCTAAGCCCAGTCGTGTTTTAGCTTGTACAGTTGCTCGGTCTTTATTGTTTGAGCGCATCAGGGAGCGGCAATATGATGACCCTCATTTGCTTGTTCTTTGAGACACGGTGCGACATATTGATATCAAGCAATTTATGGTTGGAGATGATAGAGTTATGAGGATGCAGGGTCGTGTTTGTGTACTAAATATGGATGGACTTCGTGAGTTAATTCTAGAGGAGGCCCATAGTTCCCAGTATTCTATTCACCCGGGTGCTGCCGAGATGTATCAGAACTTGCAGCAACATTACTGGTAGAGGAGAATGAAGAAGGATATAGTGGCATGTGTATCTTGGTGTCTAAATTGCCAGCAAGTAAAGTACGAGCATCATAGACTAGGTGGTTTGCTTTAAAAGATAGAGATTCCTAAGTGGAAGTGGGAGCGTATCACTATGGACTTCGTTGCTGGACTCCCACGGACTCAGAAGAAGTCCGATGTAGTTTGGGTCGTCGTGGATAGGATGACCAAGTCAGTGCATTTCATTCCTGTGGTAGTTACCTATTCTTCAGAGCTGTTGGTAGAGACTTATATCCATGAGATCATTCGATTTCACGGTGTGCCCGTGTCTATCATTTCTGATCGAGGTACGCAGTTCATCTCGCATTTCTAGAGAGCTGTACAATGTGAGTTGGGCATGCAGGTTGAGCTGAGCACAACATTTCATCCTCAGATGCTTAGACAGTCCGAGCAAACTATTTAGATATTGAAGGATATGCTCCGTGCTTGTGTTATTAACTTCGGAGGCGCTTGGGATCAGTTTTTGCCACTTGCGGAGTTCACCTGTAATAGCAGTTATTAGTCGACTATTCAGATGGCTCCCTATGAGGTACTATATGGTATGTGGCGTCAATCGCCAGTTGGATGGTTTTAGCCAGGGGAGGCTCAGTTATTGGGAACAGATTTGGTACAGTATGCCTTGGATAAGGTCAAGATCATTCAGGATAGACTTCGCACAACACAGTCCAGACAAAAGAGTTATGCCGACCGTAAGTTCCGTGATGTTGCATTCATGGTCGGAGAGAGAGTGTTGCTCTGTAAGTCACCTATGAAGGGGCGTAATGAAGTTTGGAAAGAAGGGCAAGTTTAACCCTAGATACATTGTACCTTTTGAGATTCTTAAAAGAGTGGGTGAGGTAGCTTACAGGCTCGCATTACCACCTAGTTTGTCAACAGTTCATCCGGTGTTCTATATGTCCATGATCTGAAAGTATGACAGTGATCTGTCCCAAGTGCTAGATTTAAGATCTCTCTAGTTGGATAAGGATTTGACATATGAGGAGGAGCCGATGGCTATTCTATCCCGACAGGTTTGTCAGGTGAGATAAGTTATCCTTCAGTTTGAGTTTAGTGGAGAGATCAGCCTGTCGAGGCAGCTACTTAGGAGTCCGAGTTAGACATGCGAAGTGGATATCCCAACCTTTTCACCAGCCCAGGTACTTTTCTATGTCCATTCAAGGACGAACGATTATTTTAGAGGTGGAGAATGTGATGACCCGATAGGTCATCTCATGTTTTAGAACCTATATCTACGCTTTTAAGCTTTAAATACCTCATTTTATCCCTCATCGATTTGCATGCACAGTCCGAGTGTGTTTTCAGAAAGCTTTTATGTTAAAAGTTGATAAAAATAAGATTTTTTGCCTAAAAACTATATTTGAGTTGATTTTGGTCAACATTCTTGGTAAACAAACTAGGATTCATGTTTTGACTGTCCTGATGGGTCCGTATCATGATTTTGGACTTGGGCCTATGATCGGAATCGAAATCGGAAGTCCCTAGCCCGAGATATCGGACTTTGTCAAAATTTGAAAGTTAAAGGCTTAATGAATTTGAAGTGTTTGACCAAAGTATGACTTTTTGGATAATGGGTCTATATTTTTATTCTGGAACCTGGCATCGGTCCAATATATATTTACTTGTCTATGAAATTTGGTGAGAAATGGAGTTGGTTTGACGTGATTCAGACGTCCAGTGGTGAAAATAAAAATTTTCAAAGTTTTCTTGAGAGTTTCATTTGATTTGGTGCAAAATTCGTAGTTCAAGGTGTTATTTTGGTGATGTGATCGCACGAGCAAGTTTGTATGATGTTTTTAGACTTGTGTGCACTTTTCGTTTAGAGCCCCGTGGGCTGAGGTGAGTTTCGGATAGGCCACAGAGTAAAATTGGACTTAGAACATTTGCTGCATCTGCAATTTCTGGAAACTGGCCTCTAATCTCGCATTTACGAGATCAGAGTTCGCAATTGAGAACATATCAGTCTCGCATTTGCGAGCTACTCATCGCAAATGCAAATAGTAGCTGGGCCACAAAGTTTTCACATTTGCGAAAGATACTTCGTACTTTCCAAGTGAGTCTGGGGAAGGCAGTGATCGCAAGCGCGATCATAGGGTTGCAACTGCGGAGGGTCATATTCGCATTTGCGAAGGCATAAGATGTGTGAAGGGCTTCGTATTTGCAATGGTTCCTTTGCATTTGTGGGCTACGCATTTGCGGGCTTCACAAGTCGCAAATGCGACATCCGCAGTTGGGTAAATATGACTTAGACGGGATTTTTCATTCATTCTTCAAATTTTCAAACTCAAGAACCCTAGAGGCAATTTTCCAAAAAACTTTTCTTCCCCAAATCATTGGTAAATGATTCTAAATTAGTTTTTTCAATCTTTCACTACTTTTCCTTAGATTTCAACCTAAAACCTAGAGTTTTTATGGTGGAATTTGGGGGTTTTGGTAGAAATTAAGGATTTGGTAAATTGGGGATTTAGACCTCAAGTTGAGATCGGATTACAAAACAAATTATATAACTGGGCTTGGGGATGAATGGGTAATCAGGTTTTGGTACGAATTTTGGGTTTGGACCAAGCGGTCCCGAGTGTTGATTTTTCTTGACTTTTTTAATAATGACCTATATTGAATTCCTTACAATCGTGGGTAGTTCCTTAGGCTTAGTTTGAATCATTTGGTTGGTAAATTTCTAGATTCTATTGGTTCAGAGGCTTGTTTTAAAGGCAGAACAATGGTTGAGTTTTGAGTTCGGACTTTGGAGCGAGGTATGTGTTGTGGTTAACTTTGACTTGGGGGATTAGGACTTATTTGTCTATTTGCTACGTGTTTAGATGTTGGGTGCAACACATAGGTTTGGTGACGAGTATCTATGCGTTATTGTCAGGTAAAGCATGCGGGTGGGACTTAGTTTCTTATAATTAATGCTTTCTTTTGATCATGTTATCCATGTTTAGACTAGTATAATCAAGTTGATCATTTTATCATGTTTACGGATCTTTTGGTGATAATTGAGTAATGGTTTCAATGTTCAGGTTGGTATTTTGGAACCAAATATTTAAGTAAGACTTGTTCTTGTTATTCTTGTCTACATGTTATCTGTTGCTCATTGTTTTATGGTAAGAGAGAGTGCTAATGCACGAAGGGTGATATCATGCCATGTTTTGAGAGAGTAAAAATACGAAGGGTGAATTCATGCCATATTGTGAGTGGTAATACACGAAGGGTGATGTCGTGCCATGATATGAGTGTCAATGCATGAAGAGTGATGCTGAGCCGTTTCTATTTATTATATGGTGAGATTGAGAGTAAAAGCACTTAGGGTGACGCTCATTTTTCTTTACTGTGTTTACTTGTTATTATTGGTTCAAGGTATATTGGTTGATCAAGTTCCCATTACTGTTGTGAGTCTCTATCTTGTAATCCCCTCAGCATGTCTCCCTCCCGATATTACCTGTCTATCTTTTACATGCCGCTATTTTATACACACAATATTAAATTGCACAGGTTTATTATGTGGGTTTCTTGTCATAGCCTCGTCACTATTTTGTCGAGGTTAGGCTCTACAGGTACCAGTATATGGGGTCGGTTGTACTGATACTACACTGCTCTATGCAGATTTTAGTATTGGTCCCAGCTGATCGAGAGGTATAGCAGCTCGGACTGGTTCATCGGAGACTCAAGGTAGATTTATCGGTGTTCGCAGACCTTGAAGTCCCTGTCTATCTTTTCTGTTATTACTGTTTCTTTCACTCAAACGATTGTGTTTCTTTCATACTTCTATTTGTAGTAAATCCTAGGGGTTTGTGAGTTGTGACTCTAGATCCTAATTGTATCAACTGTTATGGGTTTTTATAATATTCCGCAAACTCTGTTTTAGCTTTTGTTTAGCTTAATTAATTCTGTTATTAAAATCTTACTGAAGTTGATTTGAAAATTCTCTAACGTTGGCTTGTCTAGCAAGTGAAATGTTAGGTGCCATCACGATCCCGATGGTGGGAATTTCGGGTCGTGACAATTAATCTCTACACCATTCAAAAATTACATTATATATATATACATACATATATATATATATATATATATATATACATATATATACATATATATATATATATATATATATAAAAGATTCTAAATTATACTGTAAGTTTGTCACCTTAACTTTATTGAAATGTGAAATTAACCATATTACTCCTATTAATCATACTATATTATAAGCATGAATATCAAAAATTGAATGTGAAAGACCAAAATGACCCTATAATATTATTGGATTTTCATGCCCTTAAAAGTTATATCAATAATACCTTCAATTTTAATAACAAAAGTGTTATAAATAAAATTCTATTTATGGTGAATGTCCATATTTAGAGAAATTCTAGGGTGTATTGCTTGGTGGCTAAGTCAACCTCTCCCCATAAATAGAGGGTTCTATTCCATTGTAATCCATCCCAAAATTCAATAAGAATTCTCTCTCTCTCTCTTTCTCTGCAATACTGCTATTGTTCTTTTATTATTTCATAACACGTTATCAGCACGAGACTCTAACCAATTGGGTAAAAGCTTTGGGATTGAGCATAATGATCGCCAATTGTTCCATGAACTTCCTTCATGATTAAATTCTGAATTTAAAGTAAGTATTTTACTTTTCTCTTTTAAATTCTTGACATTTTATAATTTGATTTTAAATACAAGTAAAGACAATAAATTTTGATTGTAACTCTAATGGAGTTTGAAAGAAATTATAACCACCCAAAGTGGTAAAATTTCTATGTCTTGCCATGATCAAATTCATGTATGATTATGGGCACAAAAAGTGGAAACCCGTCCCATTGAATTTGCTTCATTCTCATTCCCTTAAGAGAATATGATAGCAGTATGTGATAAGTCTGAAAGAAGACAAAATTATTACCGTGAAGGTATCAATAGATGTGGACGTGGTATTAGACGAGATTATAATCGTCATCATTATGATAATGAGAATAATAAGGATCCTCAAAATAATCCTTCACTATGTGAAAGTAATATTTGTCATCGATTTGACATGAGATTTTATAAAGCACATATAGATGATTATGGTCTATTCATGATGTGAATGTGACAATATCTTATTTATAAATACATATTCATTCTTCAAAGAATATGAATGTGCTAGTGGTAGCTAGTATACCACACTCACCTCTATAAGAAGGTTTGAGATGATATTATATCATTATTATGGCATGAATGGTCATTGATCACGTGCATAATACACGCCAAAATATTTTAGTAATGTGATTATTAAAGAATAACATTAATGCAAGAAACATATCTTGCATATAATTTTGACCATAACCATAATGGTATAACTGTCTCTTTAAAAGAGATATTCACCTTATGGGTGTTGATGAATATGTGGTACTACAAAATTAATTGAGAACTCTGCAAGAGCCAATTATACTATTTTGGAGAAACACAATTAATTACCAATAAGGTATTGTGTTGCAGTAAGTTTCAAAGAAACTTATTCAGTTTCCAAAATATACGCGAGAACGGTTGATTATATTGAGACTATAAATAAAGGAAAGATTTAATATCTTCTATTACTACAACTTGTAGCAGGGTAATATGTATGTGAAAAGCTACCCGCTTTATTCTTCAATTTTTACCACATAAACAAAAGAATACCACAATGAAGTGGATATTTATTGATATAAAAATCCATATCATAATAAACTTGGAGTTTATTCATAAGTGCACACATCATGGTGTAAACCTAAAGTTTATCAATATTGATAATTTATCCAGTTGGCATAATTGGTTTAGCCATGTTAATTCAAGTATGATGTGCAAAAATAAAAGAGAATTCACATGGGTAAATATTAAAGAACTAGAAAGTTCTTTACGAATTCTCTTACATTTCTTGTTCTCATTAATTAATAGAGCAATTAAAATTGGGATTGAATCCCATGAATGTTGGAAATATCAAAGGTGAATATGGGCCCATTCACCTGCCATGTATAACATATAAGATGCATCTATGAGATGGTTATATGTGAGATTATTATTAACCCGCAACCTGGTATTTGCGAGGTAACTTGCTCAATAGTTTAACTTCGAGCATAATTTCAGATTTTCTATTCAAGATAGTTTATCTTGATAAGTTGATTTACATCACAATTGGTTTAGCAAAATGATTTATTGATTGCCTCCTCTTAATAGCTAAACAATTTCTTATGAGAACAAAGTTTTGTATATCAGTTTGATATACGTTATATACGAAAGTATATTATTTTCTCCCCTCACAAGTGGTTCATGGTTAGCAACCAAATAATTACATCTTATTGTTATTGATGTGCGGTGTATATTTTGATTAACACCATAAAGCACAAAGATGAGTTCTCAAAGTTGAGAAAACAAGTTAGTTTTTTTAACATGAGGGGGAGACAAGATACAACAGTTAAGAAAAAGTTACATGGAATGAATTATCATTTATATATCTAGATCCTCGAATAAAATAATATGAATTTGAAGTTCATAAAAGGATAATTCATGTGCAATTTATTGCAAAGCATGCCAGATGCATTTGCTGACCCAAAGAAAGTAACTATACTCTCATTGAAAATGCTCATATTAAGTCCTAGAAGGACAAAGTCTATGATAAGCTTAAAGCGTATAGACAATCGGTTTCAAATAAACTTCTTGATAAAGAAGATGAGCAAATGATCAAAATGATCATAATAAAGGAGGCAAGTGATCTAGAAGATCACATGAATGATGAGATCTCTATGTTATGTCATTATGAAAATATATTGAAACTGATATAAAATCTTTGTCGACGTCAAACTTCAAGAAGCTAGTGCACAAGATTGGAATGTGAATGCTCATGGATGTGAATTGATGCTCTCATCAGGGGGAGTTAATGCGCGTTGCACTCTTTTTCCCTTACAAGGTTTTGTCCCACTGAATTTTCCATGAAAGGTTTTTAATGAGGCAACTAAAAGGTGTATTGTAGATATGTGTACTCTTTTTCCTTCTATAGAATTTTTTCCCCCACTGGGTTTTATTTTAATTAAGGTTTTAACGAGGCATATTATCTGTTGAATAGACATTCAGGGGGAATGTTATAAATAGAATTCTATTTATGGTGAATGTCCATATTTTGAGAGATTATAGGGTTTATTACTTGGTGGTTAAGTCAACCTCTCCCTATAAATAGAGGATTATATTCCGTTATAATTCATCCCAAAATTCAATAAAAATTCCCTCTCTCTCTTTCTCTGCAATATTGCTCTTGTTCTTTTATTATTTCATAACAAAAAGATAGCTTTGTAACATTAAATTCGATTTGCGATTATCAAAGAGTGTATTAAAGTATGTGTATCTAAATTCTTCACTTTACAAAGTTAAGCTCTTGAGCTTCCCATACGTATAATAATTTTTTTCTGAGCTAACAATTACAGTTCTTATATTTTTTCTTCTCATTTATTTTTCTTAGCTTAAATACTCAGATTGTTATGATTTTTAAGTGCAATCTTTTTCTTATAAATGCAATTATAATTCAAAGTGTTTTACCATTCATGTACAAAATGGTATAATTTTTTTCAAGTTGTTCCTAATTATAAGGAATAGACGCGCAACACGCGTGCCAAAGGACTACTAAGGGAGAAATTGAAGGAGCTTCTTATTAAAGTGAATTGACAAAAAAAACTCCAAGATTTCAACTTACTCTCCGATTTGAAGGTTGTTTTGGTAATCTCCTCTGGGTCATCCTTTTTAGTTGGTTGATACAAAAATGCTATTGTAAGTGATTTAGTAAATTTTTGCGTGTGATGATACTTGCTGACTTTAACTATCCATGTTATTTATCAGCTTTTGACCCCTAAAATGTCACCTTTTGTTATCTAGCCCTTAAAGGGTATTAATGAAATTGTACTATTTTCATATGTTATGATAAAATTGTCATGATTCGGATTTTCTACCGTCGGGATCATGATGGCGCCTAACTTTTCAAAATGCTAGGCAAGCCAACAGATAAGGATCTAATACGCTAACAGCTAACCAAAATAGTAAATAATAATAATTAAACCATCCAAACACTAATACACGGCTACCCAAAATCTGAAATCACAATCTAGGAACTTCCAAGAGTCACTAGAAATACTGGTTTAAAGAAAATACATATGTTCTCGAATTAAAAGAAAACAGGAAGACTAGGATAATGGAAGGGACTTTAGGGTCAGCGAAAGCCGGCAGATCTACCTTGGGTCTCTTGATGGACTAAAGGCAGCTACCCAACTCTGATCAACACGGTCCAGTACCGAGATCTACATAGAAAGTGTAAAGTGCAGTATTAGTACAACCGACCTCATGTATTGGTAAGTGCGGAGCCTAACCACGGCGAAGTAGTGACGAGATTAGGACAAGACAATACATGAACCTTTGCAGTTAAATCATATACAAGAAAATAACAACAACTGAAAACTAAGCAGATTATAATGGGAAGGGGGAAGACATGCTGAGGGGAATATCGGATCCTGAAAACAGTAATAGTATAGAAACGTAGTAAATAACATGCTTTTCACCAACGAAAGTAATAAACCTCGCAAAACAAGTGCACTACATCATCCTTCGTGCTTTTACTCTCATCCTCACCATAAGAAATAATACAAACAATACGGCATCACCCTTTGTGCATTAATTCTCTAATAACATGGTGTCGCGCCCCCTTTTTCCTTGCGGAGTCCTGGTTTCGACATTTATTGGGAATAACTCATTTCCTTTTGGGAGTTGGGTTGGGAATTTGAAGAGTCACCACCTAACGGATTAAGATGCGTTAGGGCAACTAAAGCAAGTAACTCATAAACCGGGTTGCATTACTAGAGATTCAGGTAAGGTACTTAAAGGAGAAATATTTAGGCAACAATCAAAATAATTAGGACTGTCAAGTAAAGAACAATTAAGGGGGCTCACATTTACCTCCACAAATAAGCAAACAATAGCACGTCTCAAACAGTGAGATTTCAGACATTTCCAAAGGTCCAAGAGTAGGATATCTAGGTGAACAAACAGAATGTATGCATCATCGTGTTAAAGCAAGGTGATAGAGACCTAATTAGTTTGCCTACTGATTTTTAAGACCTGTTGAATCTGGGCAATTCACAAATAACAAAAAGCGTAGTTTTACAGTTTGCAGGATTTTAGTCGCCCTACAGGCTTGCCTAGGCGTATAACGGTGATGTCCTAAAAATATGGTATATAATCATTAATAAGGAGCGCAATAAACCGGTAAACAATTTTAACCAAGCAGTTTGGATCCTATAGGATGATATCTGGGTGTAATAATTGATTTTAAATTTATATCTATTGGTGGCTAAATGTAGAAATTGGTTTTAAAAATCCTATAGGCATGGCATCTAAATGCAGCAATTAGTTTGAAACCTTATGACATGCAGAAAGCTAATTTAAACCTTGTTAGTACAGACTGATTTCAAACTTACAGGCATGGTGTCTGAAATGCAAGATCGATTTTTAAACCCTATAGGCATGGTATCTAGAATGCAGGACTGATTTATGGACATGGTATCGCAGCAAACTGACAGGTATGGTATCTAGTATGCCAAATTGATTTTTAAACCTTATATGCATGATATCTAAATGAACAAATATTATGATAACCTATAAGCATGTATTTACATAACAGACATTGCTATATCCTCTAAGCATTGTTTCTAAATAAACAAATATTGCAATACCTATGGGCATGGTATCTAATAACCCTAATAACATGGTCTCTAATACAAGAAAATAATTATAATAAGCCTAAGGACATGATTTCTACCCAATTTCCCCATAAAAAAATTTATATAAGAATCCCTCCCTTTTTACTAATTTCCCCAAAATCTGTTTACTAGAAATATTATTACATACCATATGAATTACAGAAGGAATAGATTATGCTATAGGGAGCCTGAATAGAGGCCCAAAGTGAACATGAAAATTCCATGCCTTCAAACAGTCCAAAATTTCATAACCTCATAGTGCATCCAATGGTATTGTGGTGTGTCAGAGTTCTCAAGGGCCTCAGGGACCCCGGGCAATGCTCACACCAGAAAGCTTTCAAAGTAACCCTTTATGAGAAAGTTTGGAAAGCCAACTCCAGTGTGTCAAAGTTCAGAGGAGTCTCATGGACTCCTAAGCAATGCTCACACTAGAAGGGCAAGACCCTAGGTGTTCTAAGAATAGAGTTTAAAACAGGAGATAGTTTTTTTAAGAAAATTGTCACGGCCCAAGTTCACCCTCCGTGAACTGTTGTGACGGCACCTAGTCTCTACGACTAGGTAAGCCTAACAATTGTGAAAAAAGAACCAAAATATGGAGAAATTAATAAAAACTAAAGATAAACAAATATAGACGTGTTTAAGATGCCGCTCGGCATATACCAATACAAGATCTCAAAAAAACTAGACAATTCCCAAAACCTAGAATCTCATGAAATCACAATCTATGAATACTATATTGTGCTCTAACTCCAGAATGTCTAAACTAAAGTAAATACATAAGGGCTAATACCATAAGAGAGAATGGAAAAGGACTCCTTGGTCTGCGGATGCGGCAGATATACCTCGAAGTCTCTGGTGAATCACCTCGCCTCAAGAATAGTAGGGTTAAGTCGGAATACCTGGAGCTGCACATGAAAAACATGCGCAGAAAGGGCATGAGAACACCACAGCAGTACTCAATAAGTGCCAAGCCTAACCTCGGTCGAGTAGTGACGAGGAAGGTCAGGGCCCTACTGATAATAGCTGAAAAATAAGATAAAATAGTATAGAATACGACAATATAATTAAATGCTAACAGTATGAACTAACACAGGATAATAAGAATAACAACAGCTAATATAGAGACAGAAGTAATCACGGAAAGAACACAGCTCAGCATAGAGATAACAACTGGGAATCTCCTAGGATACCGTAGTCCCTAATGTAAATACCCAATACTGGGAGAATCTACCGGGTGCAGTCCCATAGTTCCAATATAAAAGTGCAGGGGGAGCTCCCGGAATACCAATCTGTAGTTCCAAAGTAAATAGGCGGTGGGGGGGGGGGGAGGAATCTCCCAGGATATTGTTCCGTAGTCCCAAAGTAAACACACAGTAGCACACGAAGAATACTCAATTCAATTCAAATATCATACCAAGGTAAAACAGGTATTTCTAACCTAGCATGCTGCACATAATCCCAATAAGGCAGTTTGAGAAAATAAAGCAATTAAGGAAATTAGACATGCTTTCCTAAGCTAACAGAATACTTAAATTACAAGCAGTATAAACGGGGAAAAGGAATCACATTTATAGTTACTTAATGAAAACAGATTTTTTTCAACAATTAGCTCAAGTAAGCACTTGCCACCTCACGTACAAGACATTTCAAATATCAACAATACCAAATCCTAGGGGAGTTCCCCCACACAAGGTTAGGTAAGTCTCTTACCTCGAACCAACTCAAAATCAACCTGAAACCACGCTCTTGCCATGAGTACTCGACTCCAAATTGTCCAAATCTACTCAAATCAATTGCATAATGTAAATAACACTTTAAGTAACTAATTCAACTAGTTAATTCTAAGCTAATACATGAAATTAGGGAAAATAACCAAAATGCCCCCGGGCCCATGTCTTGAAATCGGGTGAAATTAACATCAATATAATCCTTATCTTCCCACGAGTTCATGGATATCAAATTTACCAAAATCCAACCACAAATGATGCCTCAAATCCCAAATTCTAGGTCTCCAATTTCAAGGCCTAGTTTCTTCAATATCTACCCACAAATCTCCATAAATTTCAAGCCTAATCAATGAAATAACACCATAGGAACGAGTTTTATATTCAAAAATCTTACCTCAATAAAGTTCCCTCTGATTCCCTCTTCAAAATTTTCATGACCCAATTCCCAAACCCGGTTGTGATGGCGCCTCTCATGAAGACAAGGCCAGCTAACAGAACAACAATGCCTTATTTACCATTAATAACTATAAAGGAACAAATAATACAACTTATTAGCATTGATAACTGATATTTATCACTCTGCACAACCCGACCGGGGTGTCACAAGTCACGAGCATCTAAGAAGTAGGAACACAACTATAGGGCCAATATTATATATACAAAGTAAAATCTGGAAATTTAAAGATGAAGTGCGGTGCCGCGGGCGATGCCGATCACCTTGCTCAGCTACATTAGTATATCTTCAATCAGCTAATAACCCACTACCGGGTGAACAATACCTGCAACTGCACGCGAGGTGCAGGGAGTAAAGTGAGTACTTCAAACTCAGTGGTAATAAGAGTAAATAATAACTGAGCAGCAATAAACCACGTAAAGCAAATCAACATGCTATATAGTACAATGTAACCCTGTGAGAAAACAGGGAAAACGTGAAAAATCCTTTAGAAATTATCTTAACTTAGTTCAAAACTTCTTTTGAAAATATCTTTTTCCAACAGCTAAGCAAATGAATGCGAAAACACGTAGTGCAAGTCAGCATAAAAGCCAGCCCCTAGGGCACAAACAAGTATGCATAACTGAGCTCATAGCTCGCCCTTCAGGCAATATTTTTATCTCTGGTCAGCCACTGTTATC
The DNA here is from genome assembly GCA_026770625.1 of Nicotiana glauca. Taxonomy (NCBI): domain Eukaryota; kingdom Viridiplantae; phylum Streptophyta; class Magnoliopsida; order Solanales; family Solanaceae; genus Nicotiana; species Nicotiana glauca. The sequence goes on from MU719708.1 coordinate 23,907, forward strand.
TGACCCATTTACATTATATAGTGTCACTGTTACCACTGTCTCAAATTTATCCACTTTGAAAGTGATCAGACAATATCATAACAACAAATAAATATCTCAAGAAATAACACAACAACAAATGGTGCACAAATGTATGAATGCAATCCAATGCATATGACGGTACACTCTAGTACCCGCTGCGGCGTGCAGCCCGCTCCATTTATTTAACGTCGACGACGCTCACTGGGGGTATGTACAGACTCCGGAGGGGCTCCTACAGCCCAAGCGCCATATCACCCATATCTTGGCTTCGAACAGGCTCTCGGCCTCAATATAAATATATCATCACTGCGGCGTGCAGCCCGAGCCACCCATATATTTAGAAATCACTATGACACTGCTGCGGTGTGCAGCCCGGTCCATGCTCAGTCTAGAAATGCACGTAAGCCACTTGGGCAATATTAACATGATAATCCTCAGCTCAAAACGTCATTTAAAATACTGTTTAAGTTTTTCAAATCTTAGAAAAAATGGCTGAGTTTACAAAACAGTATTAAAACCTTGGACCGAGACCAGATAATATGCAAGTAATGCAAAAATAGTAATATCAATCCCCGAAGGGTTCACATAGTTGGCACGGAGCCCAAACATGACCATCAGCCCAAACAATGATGGTAACAAATAATTTTAGTCAAATACGCAGTAAAATCAACAACCGGGACGGACCAAGTCACAGTCCCCAACGGTGCTCTGCCCCACGCTCATATCCGGCGTGCAAGTCACCTCAATACAGCACTATGATGGGCAAATCCGGGGTTTCAAACCCTCAGGATATCATTTACAAGTATTAATCACCTCGAACCGGT
>MU719708.1:25024-55750 GCA_026770625.1 Nicotiana glauca
AAAATCTCGCCCAAAGCTCTCCAAGATACTCAACAATGGAGGAAAATAACCCCCAAGTCGCAGATGAAATGCCATTTTAAAACCCTTCTGCCCAGGCCGATTTTTGCTTCTACGGTCCCGTTTCCGCTTATGCGGGACTGCTTCTGCGGCCAAAAATCCGCTTATGCGGTTCTCACTAAAAAACCAAACTCCGCTTTTGCGACTCGGACTCTGCTTGTGCGGTTCACCTCGACCGCTTCTGCGGTTCGATTTCCGCTCCTACGGAACCGCTAATGCGGACCAAGTTCCGCTTCTGCGTAACTTTCACTAAAGGGCATGACCGCTTCTGCGGTCCAAAACTCACACCCGCAATACCGCTCCTGCGGTCAAGACTTCCGCTTATGCGGACACCGCTGAAACTTTGCACGCATATCCAAAATCACCTAATAGAGCTATTGCAACTCTCGGAATTCCATTCCGACCCTCGGATCAAAATCTCACCTATCAACCGGAATCCGTCAAAATTCAAACTTAGCCAATTCAAGCCTAATTCTACACCAGAACTCCAAATTTAATTCCGATTTCACTCCTAAGTCACAAATCATCCCCCGAAGCTAACCGAATCATTAGAATTCACATCCGAGCCTCCTAACTAAATAGTCAACTTCCAGTTGACTTTTCCAAAACAAGCTTTCCTTTAAGAGACTAAGTGTCTCATTTCCAACTAAAACCAATCCAATTCTACCCGATCAACTTGAATACTGATACTGAAACATAGTGAAGCATAATATGAGGGAAACGGGGTGGTAACTGACGTGACAACGGGCCGGGTCGTCACAAAAATTCCCCAAAAAGATCCAAAAACCATTTTAAATATGAAGAAGGTCTGAAAATCGAGAAGGATGAATATATATCCTCTGACCTAGGGATACCGCAGCTGCATTCCATTTTACACTTCTACGGGCCGTCTTTTGTGGCCTAATCCACCGCACCTGCGGATTTTCACTTAAAGGCTTGGGCTGCATATATGCGGTCACTCTATCGCACCTGCTTCATCGCATATGCGTCCAGGTGCCCGCTTCTGTGGCTCTTCTGACTCACCTATTGGTCACTTTTGCGGCTTGCTTCCGCATCGCAGGTGCTGTGATGACAGTAGCCATAAAACTTCAGCTGCAAACCCTACTCAAAAATCTCCCATTAACCATCCGAAATCACCCCGAGGCCTCCGAGACCTCAACTAACAGCACGAACAAGTCATATACCACTATCCAAACTTATACCAATCTTCAAAACACCTCAAACAACATCGAAACACCAAATCATCATTGAATTCAAGCCTAAGAATTCTAAAAACTTCCAATTTATGCTTTCGATAAAAAAGTCTTTATAACCTCATCTGAATGACTTGAAATTTTGCAAGCACGTCACATTCAACACTACGGAGCTACTCCAACTTCCAAAATTCTATTCCGACCCCGATATCAAAATCTCACTATCGAACCGGAAACTTCAAAAATTCAACTTTCGGCATTTCAAGCCTAAATAAGCTACGGACCTCCAAAACACAATCCGAACATGCTCATAAACCCGAAATCACCCAATGGAGATAAGGGAACCAACGAAATTCCATTCTGAAGCCGTCTTCACACTGTTCTAACTAAGGTCCAAATTCTAAAACTTAAGCTCTCATTTAGGGAATAAGTGTCCCAAAACACTCCGAAACTTAAATTAAATCCTCCCGGCGACTCACAATAAAAGAGACAAACACGAGAAATGCAAATAATAGGGGACCGAGGCGTTAATTCTTAAAACGACCGACCGGGTCATTTCAAAAATAGCTTTGGATTCTCAGGAAGTAAGGGGAAAATAGGGTCATTCATTCATTGTAACTCAAAAAAAGGTCCCAAAAGTCAAATAGTATACAGAAACAGAATAACTTAGAGTTTCAACTTAGTTTATTAACTATCATTAGGTGAGCTTACTGTCCCATATAGAGGTATAGTGGCTAGGGAGCCATATTGTGGGAGATGAACATTTTAAGAGCATGCTAGTGGAGAAGTAAACATAGGTCCAGTTTAGACATGAGCAAGTATACAGACTTGCTGAATGCAGAAGCATATAGGTCTGGCTAAACAGGAGTAAATAGGTTGAAAACAAGACACATAGGTTCGATCAAATAGAAGCATACATTCTATTGCAGTAACATTAGGTTGAACAGAAGTAGACATGCTTATTGTAGTTAACACATAAGTTTGCTTAAGCAAAAGAAAGGCATGCTAATTATAAAGAAACACACAAGTCAAATTGAACAGCAGTAAGCATAGATTCGAGTGAACATGCTAATAATCATAAGGCATAGGATCTAATGAGATAAGAAGGCATGCTGATAATAGGGCACATGGTTGAATTAAATAGCAGTAGGCATGCTGAATGGGGAAAACATACAAGTTTAGAAGAAAGGCATGCTGATTGTAAGAAAACACATGGGTTTAATTGAATCGCAATAGTGAGAGCATACCAGTCAAGGGAGCAGAAACAGAAGGTAAAGTAGGCAGGATTCAATAGCCTAGCCCTGGCTTTCAGTCGGCTAGACAAGCAATGAACACAAGTAGCAGAGAGAGGTATGAGAGAGAACTTTTGTGTGTGTGTGTGTGTTTTAAACTATTGTTCGTTCGTCCCTTTAAAGAAGTCAGAGTGAGAGTTTATATAACACTTAGTAAGGTAGGAAAATAAGGTAAAGAATAAATCAAATTTTATAAAATAGGATAATCAAATAAATTAATCATTTAATTAGGGACTCAACTCAATCAATTCCCACAGAAGAATCCAGAAAGGATCCCCTTAGATCGGGGAGAATCCCTTAACGATTCAGATTGAGATTCAAATAAGGTAAACAAATCAATAATATACCATATAGGAGTCAATTAAATTCCTAAATTGGACTAATAGTCTAACTAAGGCAAGCAGTACTAATTAAAGTCACAAATAAGGAAAATAGGTAAATAACGGAGAAATACTGATTTTAACGAGAAGAAATGGTTCAAATCCCTAATAGAAATCAATTAAGTAAGAAGAAATCCAAAGAATACTGGTTTTAACAAAAAAAATTGTTCAAAACTAAAATAGAACTAGTCGATACAACTGGTTCATAGAAACAAACACAATAACAAAAAATTGAAGAAATTAGTGTCGCGAACAGGAGCATCTAGGGTTAAACATGTGCACAAAAAATAATCAAACATGTAGAGAAGCCATTAGTTTAACATTTGAAACCAAAGAAAACTTTTTGAACAAAACCTGGGACGAACCCCAATTTCAGAAAGAGTAAACGAAGTCAAAATAATTAATTAAACCAAGAGATTTAATGGAAAACACTCAATAATACTCGAATCACTTTAGATTTGTAAAGATCTGAAAAGATTCAAACAGTAGTAAAACTAGGGTTTTCAAAAAATAGTAGAAGACAATCGGTCGAAAACACATAGATTCGTACTAGAAACAAGAGGAAATCCATACTCACAAACGGAAGTGGCCTGAGACAGGACGGTAAACAACTTTCAAACCGGAACATGTTGGATTTCCATGAGATCCTCTCAAGGAATCATGAAATCCAACAACTAGAGGGTATAGCAAACCGATGGTGGTCGGAGAATGTACAGAAACACCATGGAAAAGAGGTCTCCGCCAGTGATGGAGATTAAGGTAAGGGGCAAGGTGAGAGAGAGTTGGAGAGGTTAGGGAAGAAAGGCGGTGGATAATGAGAGAGTGAAGGGGGTTAGGGGTGTCGTTTGGGATTAATATGGTAAGAAAGAATAAGGGTCGTTGATCTCAGAGATCAACGGCCAGGATTAGAAGGGGGGCTGGGTTGGGTTAGGTTTAATTGGGTTGGGTTTGATTTGAATTGGGCTTGGGTTAAATAAATTGGGTTTGGGAGGGGGGGAGGGTCCGATTTTCGGTGTGAATTAGGGGCTATTCTTTAAATACCTATTTTACTAAATAAAATAATTTTAAAAATAGCTAATTAAATAATAAAAAATAATTTTCAAGCATGAAGGTGATTTAAAATAATTATTCAGTATTATAAAAATATGAAAAGTTATTTTCTGTATAGATAATGTAGTTATGCATATGTAGGGGCTATTTTTGCAAAATATGCAATTATAGTCTTAAACATGCAAATGTAATTATAAAAAAGGCAATTAAAATATTTGAACACTCATATGAACATAAATGATGAATTTAGATGATTAAATCATCATAAAATAATATGAGGGATAGTTTTGAACATTTATATAATTAAAAATGCAGAAATAAATGGATTTAGGCCCTTTAAAAATTTGTAGAAAAAATTGTAAAATACTTGTACATGTCTGTAATTGTATGCACAATATTTTGAAAGTATGCATGCACTAAAATATATGAGGTGAAAATTGGGTATCATCAGCTGCCCCTCTTTACTCGAGAAGGATGAAAGAGTTTTCGGGTAAAGAAATTATGACCAATTTTGACCGAGTGGGTATTTTGAAAAAATGGAGGCCGAGCTCTGGCCTCTGAGTTGCCTAGATATCCTTGGTTCCATAGGAATCAGGCCATGTGTGAAGCCAATGGAGTTGTTATAGGAATGGTAGCCAGTTTCAGCAAAGGTTCTTTTGCTAAGGGTAATGTCAGATGGAGTTATGGTTGTGAGTCTGGAGTGTAACAGATGTATTATGGGGTAGATAGTTGGATATCACAAAGTAAGGTGGGTAATTGATGGGAATCGGTTATAATGGCAAAGTGAAAATGGTATGAGCGTAAACTGGAGCGAAGACTACTCCTGTTCGAAGAACGGTTACCTCCTGGATTACCTGCAAAACTTAAAACACAATGCATGCGAGTATATAGACCATGAAAGATTGTCTTTGGACGGTTGAGGATGACGTCCTTAGACCATGATGTCTTGGGCCATGAATTGTTCAGTGGGGGACTTGCAAGCCATGAAATGATGTTCTTAGGCCATGAAAATGGTGCCTCCATACCATGACGCCTTTGAATAATGATATGCAAATTTGAGAGATCCCCAAGCCATGGTATGGTCTTTCCAGCAATGAGGATGATGCCTTTAGAAAATGATGCCTTTCGATATTTCAGCCCATGAGATGCAATAATATAATGTTAAAATCAACAAAACAAGGCTTAGTCTTGTGAGGCTGAGGGCAGAGCTTAGCCCGAAAGAGAAGCAAATAGATAATGCCGGAGAGACAGTGATTAATCTCGGCAAATAAAGGCGATGATTGGCCTTATGCAAATAAGAGGCAGAGCCTAGCCTCATGCAAGATTCGAGACAGGGCTTAGTCCTATACATATGGAAGGCAGAGCTTAGCCTTATGCAGATATGGAGGTAGGGCTTAGCCTCATGCAGGATTCGGGACAGGCTTAGTCCCATGCAAATGGAAGGCAGAGCTTAGACTTGATATGGAGGCAAGTCTTAGCCTCATGCAGATATGGAAGCAGGGCTTAGCCTCATACAGATTCGGGATAGGGCTTAGTCCCATGCAAATGGAAGGCAGTGCTAAACCTTATGAAAATGGAGGTAGGGCTTAGCCTCATGCAGATTGAGACAGAGCGTAGTCTCATGCAAGATTCGGGACAGGGCTTAGTCCCATGCAAATGGAAGGCAATACTTAGCCTTATGCAAATGGAGGCAGTGCTTAGCCTTATGCAAATGGAGGCAGGGCTTAGCCTCATGCAGATGGAGATAGAGCTTAGTCTCATGCAAGATTCGGGAGAAGGCTTAGTCCCATGCAAATGGAATGCAGTGCTTAGCCTTGTGCAAATGGAGGCAAGTCTTAGCCTCATGCAGATGGAGACAGAGCTTAGTCTCATTCAAGATTCGAGATAGGTCTTAGTCCCATGCAAATGGAAGGCAGTGTTTAACCTTATATAGATATAGAGGCAGGGCTTAGTCTCACGCAGGATTCGGATCAGTGCTAAATTCCATGAAAATGGAAGGTAGAGTTTAGCCTTATGTAGATACGAAGGCAGGGCTTATCCTCATACAGATATAGAGGTAGGCCTTAGACTCATGTAGATTTGGGACAAGGCTTAGTCCCATGCAAATAGAAGGCAGTGCGTAGCCTTATGCAAATGAAGGCAGGGCTTAGCCTCATGCAGATAGAGACAGATCTTAGTCTCATGCAAGATTCGACACAGGGATTAGTCCCATGCAAATAGAAGGTAGTGCTTAGCCTTATGCAGATATGGAGGCGGGGCTTAGCCTCATGCAGGGTTTGGGGCAGGGCTTAGTCCCATGCAAAAATAGAATAAATAGCAGGTGATAGCAGAGTTTTCTTAGCTGGTAACAAATTTCAATATCACAGTTATTACGAAGATTGTGACTTGGAGGCATGTATATTCTTCGCTCCTGCATCCAAATAAAAATCATGAGTTCTGTGAAGGGAGAGGTCGGTTCGTGCCTCCGACGTCTTGCTTTGCTTGGTGTGAAGGTCCTGTTCAAATCATTGGGGTGGCGTTGGCTAAACATAGTCGTTTTACAAGCAAGCATGCATAGTTTTCAAAGACGTAATAAACATATACTCCCTCCGTTTCAATTTATGTGAACCCATTTGACTGGGATCGGAGTTTAAGAAAAGAGAGAAAACTTTTGAACTTGTGGTATAAAATGAAACACATATATTTTGTGTGGCTATAAATCATTGCATAAAGGTAAATTATTTCTAAATAGGGAAAGAGGTCATTCTTTTTGGCATGGACTAAAAAGGAAATAGGTTAACATAAATTGAAACGGGGGGAGTATTATTTTAGAAATTGGTTAGATGAACCAGTGACTGTGACACAATCCGAGATATCGCAACCTCTCCTTCTATAGAATTTTGAGGGTCCTCCTGAAAATTCTGCCCCAGCTTCTGATTGTGGGGGAAAAATAGGATTTTTACTGAATTGTGACCGAACCCATAAGGCTGGCTACATATCCCCTGTTAAACAGGAATCAAGTCGAGCGTAGTTCAATTTACATCACTTTGAGAAGACATAAATAGTTACACATAGTATCATTTGACTGCATCTGAGTTGATCGGTTTTGGCCGAACTTCTCCATCCATTTCTACAAGTATGAAGGCTCCTCTTGTCAGTACTCGGTGAACCATGTAAGGGACTTGACATTTGGGACAAAATTTTCCTTTGGCTTCATCCTGATGCGGAAAGATTTTCTTCAACACCAGATGCCCCGGTATAAACTATCTCTGCTTGACTCTTTTGTTGAAGACTTTGGACATTCTGTTCCGATAGAGTTGTCCATGACACACTACATTCATTCTTTTTTTTGTCTATGAGGGCTAGATACTCATAACGGCTCCTCATCCATTCTGCGTCACTAAACTCAGCTTCTTGTATGATTCTCAAAGAAGGAATTTCCACTTCAGCAGGAATAACAGCTTCAGTACTATACCAGTAAGTAGGGAGTTGCCCCGGTTCATGTGCATACTATGGTACGTATCACAATAAAGCGAATGGCAGCATCTCGTGCCATTGTTTGTGATTTTCTACCATATTTCTCAGTATCTTCTTGATATTCTTGTTAGCGGCTTCTACAACTCCATTCATCTGAGGTCTATAGGCTGTGGAATTCTCGTGCTTGATTTTGAAAGTCTGAGACATGGTCTTCATCAGATCACTATTGAGATAAGAGGCATTGTCAGTGATGATTGATTCTGGAACTCTGAACCGGCAAACAATCCGGTCGCGAACAAAATCTGCTACGACCTTCTTAGTTACTGCCTTGTAAGATGCTGCTTCAACCCATTTGGTGAAGTAATCAATAGCTACCAAGATGAAACGATGCCCATTTGAGGAAGTGGGCTCAATTGGACCAATGACATCCATTCCTCAGGCGGTGAATGGCCAAGGTGAGCTTGTTGCATTGGGCTCATTTGGTGGCACTTTTATCATATCGGCATGTACTTGACATTGATAGCATTTTCAGACATATTGGACGCAATTTGTCTCTATGGTCATCCAAAAATAATCGGCCCTAAGTATCTTCTTAGCCAAGACAAAGTCGTTCATATGCGGGCCGCAGGTCCCAGCATGTATCTCCTCAAGTAGCTTAGAAGTTTCTTTTGCATTGACATACCTTAGCAATCCCAAATCGGGAGTTCTTTTGTACAAGGTTCCTCCACCGTGGAAGAAATTGTTGGACAATCTTCGAGTATGATTTTCATGCTCCAGATATTCTCCTATTCCCAAATATTCTTTGACATCATGAAAACAAGACTTCCCGTCTATTTCTTCTTCAATATGGGCACAATACGCCGGCTGGCTATGGATCCTTTCTAGGATAGGATCGATGAAGTTCTTGTGGGGATACTGTATCATGGATGACAGAGTGGCCAATGCATCAGCAAACTCGTTCTGAATCCTAGGAACATGCCAAAACTCTATCTTCGTGAACCTCTTTCTCAATTCCCACACATGGTGCAGATATGGCAATATCTTGGAATTCTTGGTAGCCCATTCTCCTTGTACCTGGTTCATAAGCAAATCTAAGTCACCAATTACCAGTAGCTCCTGAATATTCATGTCGATGGCCATGTTAAGCCCTAGTATATAGGCTTTATACTTTGCCATGTTGTTGGTGCAGGTAAATCTGAGTTTAGCAGATACCGGATAATACTTGTTAGTTTCCGATACCAAGATGGCTCCAATGATGACTCCCTTGAAATTTGTCGCTCCGTCAAAGAAAATTCTCCAATTGTCGTAAGACTCAACAATGTCTTCTCCTATGAATAGCACCTCTTAATCAGGAAAATATGTTTTTTGGGTTCGTATTCTCCTTCCACATGGTTCTCAGCTAGATGATCTGCCAGTTCCTGTCCCTTGACTGCTTTCTGAGTCACATAAACAATGTCGAACTCGCTTAACTAGATTTGCCACTTAGCCAGCTTGCCAGTGGGCATGGGTTTCTGAAATATATATTTCAAGGGATCCATATTTGATATGAGGTATGTTGTGTAGGCACAAAAGTAATGCCTTAGCTTCTGAGCTATCCAGGTCAGAGCGCAGCAGGTACGTTCCAACAGAGAGTACCACACTTCATATGGATTGAACTTCTTACTCAGGTAATAGATAGCTTGTTCCTTTCTACCTTTATCGTCGTGCTACCCCAAAATGCAGTCGAACGCTCTATCTAGCACTACAAGGTAGAGTAGCAAGGGGCTCTTGCGGGACCAAGACTGGTGGTGTTGATAAGTACTCCTTGATCTTGTCGAAAGCCTTTTGACAATCTTCGGTCCAGCTAGTTGTAGCATATGTCTTCAACATCTTGAAAATTTTCTCACATATAACTGTGGACTGGCTATAAACCGTCTGATATAGTTTAGCATCTTAGAAAACTCATTACATCTTTCTTACTCTTCGGCGGCAGTAGCTCCTGGGTGGCTTTGATTTTGATGGATCCAATTCTATCCCTCGGCGGTTGAAAATGAACCCAAGTAACTTTCCAGCAGAAACCCCGAATGCACATTTTATGGGGTTTAGTTTCAGGTTGTATTTTCGCAGGCTATCGAAAAACTTCCTCAAATCGGCTATATGATCTGTGGCTTTCTTGGATTTGATGATGACGTCGTCCACATATAGCTCGATCTCCTTATGTATCATGTTATGAAAATGGTAGTCATAGCCCTCATGTAGGTGGCCCCAACATTCTTTAGACTGAATGTCATCATCTTATAATAGTATACTCCCCATAGTGTAATGAAAGCCATTTTTTCAGCATCCTCTTCGTCCATCCTGATCTGATGGTAACCGGCAAAACAATCCACAAATGGCTGGAGTTCATGCTTGGCACAATTGTCAATTAGGATGTGTATGTTTGGAAGTGGAAAATCATCTTTTGGGCTGGCCCTGTTGAGATCCCGATAATCAACACAGACCCTGACCTTCCCATCCTTCTTTGGAACTGGCACGATGTTGGCTAGCCAAGTTGGGTATTCAACCACCCTGAGGACCTTGGCCTTGATTTGCTTAGTAACCTCCTCCTTGATTTTTAGATTCATGTCAGGCTTGAATTTCCTGAGTTTCTGCTTCACTGGTGGACACGTTGGGTTTATGGGCAACTTGTGAGCCATAATGGATGTACTTAACCCGGTCATATTATCATATGACCATGCAAAGATGTCCTCATACCCTTTTAAGAATTATGTGTACTCTTCTTTTTCTGATGGCGACAAGTGGATGCTGATGCGGTTTTCCTTGACAGTTTCAGAGTCTCCCAAGTTGATTATTTCTGTTTCGTCCAGATTAGACTTAGGCTTGTTCTCAAAGTCTTCTACTTCTCTGACAATTTCCTCGGGTATGACATCTTCTTCCGAATTAGTATCCTTTTATTGCGTCGTCTCATTACATGTCACAGTTGTTGGTTCATCGAGACAGGAAATGGTAATGTTGTATAGATAAAGATATGAGAGATAAAAAATAGTAATAATAAATATTGATTCATTGAAGCATAAAAGCGATTTTCAATAATTTGAACAAATTTCTCAGAACATTGGAAATATTATTTAAAATAAAATGCCAAAAAGGGAAATCATTTTTCTTAGAAAATAAACAATGTTGTTCAGCCTTGCTACCCCGGGACTCGCCAGGCCCTGGATGTCTGATAGTATAATTCTTGAGGAACGATCCTTTCTCCACAGCCCAGATGGTAGGGCCTTCCTCCTCCTCCACCTCAACAATTACACAACAGTTCATGTCTTCATCCTCCAAGAACAGGTTCCTTAAGGCTACCAGTGCTTCTTCCTCCTCTAATCCCCATATGATGTCGGCATGTTGAAAGGTCTGACTCAAGTGTAGTATAGGCTAATCCAATGGATAGTATGGACCATGCCATGGTGGTGACCAGTTTCTGTACTCTTGCCAAGTGTATCGGTATCCTAGGCCAAAAGTAGTTCCATGACGCTTCGGCTGTATTGGCTTGGAAATGCCCTGAAGATTTTTGCCGAGACCTTTGCCAGGATCATACCCTCTCCAGTTCATTATGCTTGCTATCATGTTATTCCACCACTTATCTTTGTCGATTGTATTGACCCACTCGATATGATGATAAGTTTCTCTGCCTAGATTTATCCTATTCTCAACCATCAAAATAGTATGACGTGTGTAAATAGGGTTGCTCCCATCTCTATGGATAATTATCTCCTGATGGTTCTACTCAAACTTCACTGCCTGATGCAAAGTTGATGCCACAGCCCTAGCGGCGTGTATCCATGGTCATCCCAACAACAGATTGTAGGATGCAGATATGTCCAGCACCTGAAACTCGATATCAAACCACGTAGGCCCCATCTATGGACAGAGATTAATTTCCCCGATGGTAGATCTCTAAGACCCATCAAATGCCTTCACATTCATGGTCCCTTCTCGTATCTCGTATAGGCCTTTGCCCAACCTCTTCAGTATTGTCAATGGGCAAATATTGAGACAGGATCCTCCATCGATCAGGACCCTGGTAATGCAGTAGTCTTCGCATTGCACTGTGATATGCAGTGCCTTATTGTGACTTAAACCCTCTAGCGGGAACTCATCCTCTTGGAAAGTGATTTTGTGACTTTCCAGTACCTGTCCCACCACGTTAGCCATTTCTCCGCTTGTGATGTTATTGGGCACATATGCTTCATCCAATACTTTTATTAGAGTGTTCCTGTGTGTTTCTGAATTCTGCAGCAGCGACAAGATAGATATCTGAGTAGGGGTCTTGTTCAGATGATCAATGACTGAATACTCCCTTGCTTGTACTTTCCTTCAGAGGTCATCTGGACTTGTTTCCATAACGGGAGGTCTGTTAGAGACCTGTTTGTTAGGCTCTCCCAAATGCTCGGGTGTATAGAACCTTCTAGTCCTAGTCATCCCTTGTGCAACACCAGAGTCTCAAATTTTGGTTTTCCTTTTTCTTCTAGCTTCAACCGCATAATCCCAAGGTACAACCTTGGTGCTGAAAAATGGTATGGTTGATATTGTCACTGTAAATGGTGTCGCTACTTTTACCTCAAATGGAATAGGTGAAACTGTAGGGGGTGCTACCTCAACTTCAAATGGGACTGATGCTGTTACCTCAACCTCCACTGGCGGTTGTATCTACACTATAATCGGATTGAGTGTGACTGCGGGCTTCTTGGGGTCGTTACCCTCTTTGATAAGTCCGATTGATCCCTCCGGATCCCATTCTTCATCCATTTCTATCACATTGACACCTTCACCCCTGTGATATGGGAGGGGGTTATTGCGGACATTGGGCGTAGCCTCCTTCGCCTGGATGATCTTGTTGTTAATCAAATCCTGGATTTTGTCCTTCAATGTTCGGCACTCGTCGATGGTGTTACCTTTCATGCTCGAATGGTATGCACAAGTATTATTTGGATTAACCCATTGGGATGAGTTCTCCATGGCCACAATAGGGATGAGAGTGACGTAGCCAGCAGCCTTCAACCTTTCATATAGCTGGTTGATGGGTTCAGCAATGGCAGTGTATTGTTTGGGTAGTCTGTGGTCAAAATTAGGTCGCGGTCTTGGGTAGTTTTGACGAATTGGAGGTGACTAAAAATGAAATGGTTGGGAATGATAGGGTGATAGGCAGTGGCTGGTTGGAAATATCTAGGGGATAAGGGTTGATATATAGGTGGAGGTAACTGTTGATATGTGGGTGGAGATGATTGATATGTGGGTGGAGGTGCTTGTTATGCAAGTGCGGAGGTTCGGTATACGAATGGATTTTTGGGTCCTTAGGCGACCATTATTGCTCCCACGTCCTTCTTCTTTGATAAAATCCCTGACTGCACTACTTTAATAGTGGCTTGCAATGCCTCAATGTTTGTTACCATCTCGCTCTTGATGCCTTCTTCGATTTTTTCACCAAGTTTGATGATATCAGAGAACTTATAGTTTTCAATGACCATTAACCTTTCATAGTATTGCAGATCATGTGCTCGAACAAAGAACTTGTTCATCTATTCCTCGTCCATGTTGGCCTGACTTTGGCTGTTTCTGACCTCCAACGAGTAGCACACTCGCGAAAAGTCTCGGTGGGCTTCTTCTTGAGGTTCTGAATGTAGAAGACATCTGGTGCATTCTCTGTGTTGAACCTGAATCTGTCCATGAAATCAGATGCCATACTCAACCAGTTGGACCATTTCTTAGGATCCTGGCTGCTGTACTAGGACACAGCATCTCCCGTAAGACTCCGCATAAAAAGCTTCATCCGAATCTTTTCATCTTTTCCGACCCTGACAAGCTTGTCACAATAGGTCCTTAGATGAACCCTGGGATCACTTGTATCATCAAACATCTCAAAATTAGGAGTTTTGTAACCCTCTGGCAGTTCTACATCTGGCTATATGCATAGGTCTTCATAGTTCAGACCTTTTATCCCCTTGCCTCCTTCTATGCCGTAAACTCGGCTGGTTAACTTTTTGAGCTCCTCGGCTAGGTTGTTAATGAGCATGTCCTTCTCAATAGATTTTTATGCATAGGAGATGGGTTGAGTGGAGTGAGGTAGGGTCTCCATATATATAGGGTTGTTCTGGTGACCTGGAGTTTGAGTATAATGGTGATCATTGGTGGAATTCTAGGGTTCAGGAATGACTGGTGGAGTATTTTGTGGAGTGTGGTAGGTGTTTGGCTGGTACTGTGGTGGGATAATTTGATTTTGTGGTGGAGTTTATAATGGTGAGGTACGGAAGGATTTTGTAGGTGCTTGTTGGGTGTGTTTTGAGGTAGTGTTGGGTTCTGAGTGTTTGGATGACTGATGTCGTGACATTGAGTGAGAAGGATAGGTTTGCCATATTTCAAACATGCTCAAGCTCACCCTGGAGTTCCAGTATTTTCTATTCGATCCGTGAAACTGCATAATTTGGGGCCTGAGTACCCCGACCATCAGAAGTTTCTACATGTTCAACCTGTGTATTGTTTTCTTTTCTGGTGCCGTTCAAATCTTCCATTTTTGTTTTTCCCTTGCCTTTTGGTGTCCTAGGAGGAGGAGAATGTGGAGGGCCCTTGGATCTTGAGTGATAAGCTGATGATGCCAGTATGCACGAACTAACCTTTGGGGAATGGGTATAATCAAAAGAAAGAAAGAAATACAAAAGATAGCCAAGTCAGTAATGATTCTGAAAAGTTTTCAATATTTAAAAATATATTTCGGGAATATAAATTCGCGTCCTAATTTGGGAGACCCATTTTTCCTGAGGTTGGCCTAGCGACAAATAGATTTGGTGAAATTTAGTGCCAATAATTTCCTCATTTCATTAATGTAAAAATAGACGACCCAAAACGATACTAAATAAGATAATATAGTGTGGCACTTGGCCATATTACATTTAAAAATCAAGTAAACCTAATTTATTTGGTCCTAGAAGGACCCTCTCCAGACTAGATGCTCTTGTCGATCAATTCCCCTAATTCGTTCAGGTTCGGCAATAAGAATGCCCATGCCAAATGTCCTCCTTTGTTTCCCTCAGTGTTCTGGCAATCGGTGACTCTCTTTCTCATTTTCCCTTCCAATTCCATCAAACTGTACTCCAAATATTCCAGCCTTTCACTGGATTTAACAACCCTCTATTTCCACTATTGATCATTTCCATGTCGGCCTTATACTGCTCCATATGCTCAGCTTCAGACTCGCGAATTCTTTTGCACAATTTGTTATATTTCACCTGTGCTTCGGCGACTTCGTCTATGACCCTGTTTCTTGGACCAACCCTTGGCTCGAAGATCCCTGCTATGTTATTATCTAACCATGAGGGGTAACAGTATGTATGACCCGCATGATATCGATCTGGCTCGATGGTATCCTTTTCCAAGATAATCATCAAGTGCCACATGTGTTGTGCTTCATTTTTATATGGGATGGCATCATCCTGAAAATCGGCTATGAGGTGACTCATTTTAGTGACTCGCGGTATGACCTGTCTTCTGCCTGCCTATCTCATAACCTTGATGGAGGAATAAGGGTATATGCCCCTTAACCCAATCAATATCAAGTGGGGAACATCCCTGGATCTGATAATGAACTCGTCGGTAGAGAGCCACTCGAACATCCATTGAACCTGGTCCTCAGTTAACTTGTTGAAAAATTGCACCCATCCTACAGCATCCTAAGGTTGAGAAAACATGTCTGGAATATAGGTAATTCTCTTGGGATGATGAAATGCTATGTGATCATAACACGGCCTTCGCGAAAATTCTTGACGGTATTGACCCTTTTGGAGATCATAACACGGCCTTCGCGCAAATTACAACCCTCGAAGAGTCTGAACCCCTTATGACAGCGTTCCAAGGCCCGGTACATATATGCAATGATCATAGGGACAATGGTATATGTCTGCCCCTCGATCCTGTCCATCAAAGTTTTGGCCACCATGTCCAGTCTGGTGTGGATTCTGTCCCCTTGAATCGGGATCACTAGCATGCCCAAGAAACACACAATGAACACAAAGCCCCTATGATGAATCCAACCCAAGGAGATGATTGAGAATTCATCATCGTAAATATGGTAAGAGTTGTTATGACCGTATCATTCATAGAGGAAGTCAAAAGGTATGTAGGAATTTTTTAAGCACTCCAAGTCATCATTCTTCTTTAACCCAATCATCTTAAGAAATCCCCTAGTGATACGATTTTCAGGTACCAATAGACCAGGGCTATCCCAAGGCAACCCAGCGAATCCCCCTATTTCTTCCAAGAGAGGGGTCATTCCTATGTTTCCAAAGTGGAACACAGCCCTTTCTTTGTCCCAGAACATGGTGGCGGCTTCGGTCAACATTTTGTTTGGCTGAAGATCCAACAAAGAAGGCAAATTTCCTAATACTTGTTTCACATGATTTTGGTCACTTGAGGGAAGATCTCTCCACCAATCTAGCAGTAGTGAAGTTATTCTACCGACCATGTCGAACCTGGGGACTTCATGCCTTATTTTCTGCAAAACAAGTATAGTTAAGCCCTTTCCCCCTCCAGGTTTGTCTACTTATACAACAATGATTAGCACATTGGCAATTATTTCTCCAAGTTAATTCACACAATCGTGAATGCGTCCGTTGGGATTATGGAAAATTCGATGGACTTTTGGGTGAGGCTTGTCCTAAAGGGTTATTATGTGGACAACATATTAACCCGGCTAAGTTTGACCATGATGCATGTACAATTAATCAGAGTAAGGTTGCTATAGAGGCCTAGACTGGGACCCTCAAGTGAACAACTTGAGGGGGAAAGGCACAGAATTATCGACTGCACCGCTGATCGACTAGTTTTACCGCAAATATGCCTTTCTGAATTTAAAGGGTGATATATATGAAGAGCGCAAACACTCATCAAGCGTTGCTATAGGGTTGATTACGCACGAGTGGAATATGATGTTGAGCATGATTTATGCAATAATAAACAACATGTTGTCAAGTATTTGCACATTAAAAATGATAAATGCGGTATTTAAATAATTGAAAGACAGCTAGAAGGAAACAAGTCAGTTTCAGGAAATAAAGGAACTCATAAATTCTTAAGCAATTAAATCCAAATAAAGGGGAAAGGGAAAGGGTGCACATGTATTAACAGAATAAAGAATGCTTAAGACTAATTCACAAAAACAAGTTTGTTATGGTAAGAGCCTAAAATATCCCCAGCAGAGTCACCACGGTGTCGCACACCCTTTTTCCTCGCGGAGTCCGGGTTTCGACATTCATTGAGAACAACTCATTTTCTTTTGGGAGTTAGGTATGGAATTTGAAGAGTCCCCACCTAAAGGATTAAAGTGCGTTGGGGCACCTAAAGCAAGTAACTCATAAACCATTTTACATTACCGGAGATTTGGGTAAGGGCTCGAAATAACCTTGAGGGGAAGGTGTTAGGCACCCCTCGTAGTCCACAGCGGTGGGTCCTGGCCGACCTCAAATTATATGAATTAGTCTTATAAACAGATAAAGCAAATTAGACAAATTGGTATTACATTTAAAATAAGGGGTAAAAGGGGTCCTAGGTTTTTAGCCTACAGGATCACATCTGTACAATACCCGGTAAACCTTCCTCAACTAGAGGGGTTACACATGGCATTAGCGCACAGGTCATCATATCCTTTTACTACCCAATTAGCCTCCCCTTAGTGGTTACGGAAGCGATTTTGATTAAACAAACTCTATGCGTGCATTAACCGTCCCTTCCTTATGGCCCTGGAGGTGTTTAGGACCTCTAATTTAGGCAGCTCTAGACTTTCCTAAGGTACTTAAAGGAGAAACATCTAGGCAACAATCAAAACAATTAGGACTGTCAAGTAAAGAACAATTAAGGGGGCTCACGTTTACCTCCACAAATAAGCAAACAATAGCACGTCTCAAACAATGAGATTTAGACATTTCCAAAGGTCCTAGAGCAGGATATCTAGGTGAGCAAATAGAATGTATGCAGCATCGTGTTTAAGCAAGGTGATAGAGACCTAATCAGTTTGCCTACTGATTTTTAAGACTTGTTGAATCTGGGTAGTTCACAAACAAAAAGGGTAGTTTTACAGTTTGCAGGATTTTAGTCACCTTACAGGCTTGCCTAGCCGTGTAACAGTAATGTCCTATAAATATGGTATCTAATCATTAATCAGGAGTGCAGTAAACCAGTAAACAATTTTTAGCAAGCAGTTTGGATCCTATAGTCATGCTATCTAGGGGTAATGACTGATTTTAGACTTATAGGTACTGGTAGCTAAATGCAGAAAATGGTTTTAAAAATCCTATAGGCATGGCATCTAAATACAGAAACTAGTTTTGAAACCTTATGACATGAAGAAAGCTGATTTAAACCTTGTTAGTACAGACTGATTTCAAACTTACAGGCATGATGTCTGAAATGCAAGATTGATTTTTAAACCCTATAGGCATGGTATCTAGAATGCAGGACTGATTCATAGACATGGTATCGCAGCAAATTTACAGGTATGGTATCTAGTATGCAGGATTGATTTTTAAATCCTATAGGCATAGTATCTAAATGAACAAACATTGTGATATGCATTGTATCTAAATAACAGACATTGCAATATCCTGTAAGCATGGTTTCTAAATAAACAAATATTACAATACCTATGGGAATGGTATCTAATAATCCTAAGAACATGGTCTTTAATGCAAGCAAACAATTATAATAAGCCTAAGGACATGATTTCTACCCAATTTCCCCACAAAAAAATTTATATAAGAATCCCTCCCTTTTTAATAGTTTACCCAATATCTATTTACAAGAAATATTATTACATACCAAATGAATTACAGAAGGAAAAAATTATGCTATAGGGAGCCTGAATAGAGTCCCAAAGTGAACCTGGAAATTCCAGACCTTCAAAATTCTAAAATGCCATAACCTCATAGTGCATCCAATGGTATCGCAGTGTGTCAGAGTTCCCAAGGGCCTCAGAGACTCCGTCCAATGCTCACACTAGAAAACTTTCAAAGTAACCCTTTATAAGCAAGTTTGGAAATCCAACTCTAGTGTGTCAAAATTTAGAGGAGTCTCATGGACTCCTAAGCAATGCTCACACTAGAAGGGAAAGACCCTAGGTGTTCTAAGAATAAGAGTTTAAAATAGGAGATAGTTTTTTTTAAGAAAATAGGTTTGGATTCTCAGGAAGTAAGTGGAAAACAGGGTCATTCGATCATTGTAACTCAAATAAAGGTCCCAGCAGTCAAATAGTATATATAAACAGAATAACTTTGAGTTTTAACTTAGTTTGTTAATTGTCACTAGGTGAGCATACAGTCACATACAGAGGGATAATGGGCTAGGGAGCCATATTGTGGGAGGTGAAGATTTTAAGTGCAAGCTATTGGACAAGTAGACATAGGTACAGTTTAGACATGAGCAAGTACATAGACTTGTTGAAAGCAGAAGAACATAGGTCTGGCTGAACAGGAGTAAATAGGTTGAAAACAAGACACATAGGTTAAATCAAATAGAAGCATACATGCTATTACAGTAACATTAGGTCGAACAGAAGTAGACATGTTGTAGTGAACACATAGGTTTGCTTAAGCAAAAGAAAGGCATGCTAATTATAAGGAAATGCACAATACAAATTGATTCTAGTGAACATGCTAATAATCATGAGGCATATGATCTAATGAGATAAGAAGGCATGTTGATAACAGGGCACATGGTTGAATTAAATAGCAGTAGACATGCTGAATGGGGAAAACATACAAGTTTAGAAGAAAGGCATGTTGATTGTACGAAAATACATAGGTTTAATTGAATGGTAATAGTGAGAGCATACCAGTTAAGGGCGAAGAAACAGAAGGTAAAGTAGGCAGGATTCAACAGCCTAGCCCTGGCTTTCAGCCGGCTAGACAAGCAATGAACACAAGTAGCAGAGAGATAGATGAGAGAAAGCTTTTGTATGTTTGTGTGTGTTTTGAACTATTTGTAACGAGCCGACCGGCCATTTCAATCTTTTACATTTTGCTCGCCAGTTCTCGGGCATGACTAGCTCTGTATGATGTAATATGACGTATGTAAATTGTTGGTCTTGGTTTTCAGGATTATCAGAATGGTTTTGGAAGAACAGTTCTCAGTTTGAAGCATTAAATTTGAAAGGTTTGACCAAGTTTTTAACTTTTAGTATTCGATCTTGGATTTGGATTTTTATGATTTGGTTAACTATATTAGATTATTTGGGACTAAGAAGCGTGATCGGAATGAGTTTTGGAGGTCCGGAGTAGATTTAAGCTTGAATTGGCAAAATTAGAATTTTGGTATTTTTCGGTTGATAGGTGAGATTTGATATTGGGGTTAGAATGGAATTTCGGAAGTTAGAGTAGGTCCATTGTATCATTTGTGACGTGTGTGCAAATTTTCAGGTCATTCAGAAGTGGTTTGATAGACTTTTTGATCAAAAGCGGAATTCGGAAGGTTTTTGGAATCTTAGGCTTGAATCCGATGTTATTTAGTTGATTCGATGTTGTTTGAGGTTTTTTAGAGATTGGTGTAAGTTTGAATAATGTTATATGACTTGTTCGTGCTTTTGATTGAGGTCTCGAGGGCCTCGGGGTGATTTCGGATGGTTGACGGGAGATTTTGAAGTTGAGTTTGGCAGCTGATGTTTGTTGTTGCTCTCATAACCGTAGGAGGCCGCAGGTGCGATGCCCGTAGAAGAGGAAGGAAAGCCACAAATGCGGCCAAGAGGGAGGTCAGCTGGAACTGCATAAACGACTACTAGAGCGCACCTGTGATAACGCAGGTGCGGGCATTTGGTCGCAGATGCGGAAGTGGGCTTTTAAGTGAAAATCGTAGATGCGGTGCTTTAGCCGCAGATGCGGTATCGTAGGTGCGAGAAGACTGGATCAGAAAGTATAAAAGATTTCCTTCGTGATTTTTGGCCATTTTTCTCAATATTTCATTCGGGGTGAAGCTTTTGGGAGCAATTTCAAGAAAATTTTTTAGAGGGATTCATTGAGGTAAGATCATTGGTTCCTAAGCACGTTATGATGGTGATTTTTATTGTTGTTAGAATGAAATTAAAGGAAAATCATTGGTAAATTTGGGGGTTAGGGCTTGGTCAATTAAAGAGCTTTGAGTGGTGATTTGAGGGGCCATTTGATGTACGATTTTGATACATATGGTATGCATGAACTCGTGACAGAATAAGGGTTTTATTGATATAAAATTTATCGAACTCCGAGACGTGGGCCCGGGGTCGGGTTTGGCCAATTTTGGGATTTTTTATGTAAATTGGTTATTTTCGAGTGGGCTTTGTTCCCTTAGTATATTTTGATGGTATAAATCTGTTTTGGATAGATTTGGAGCATCCGGAGGCGGATTCGAGAGGCAGACACATTGTGGGCTAGAGTTTTGACGGAATAGAGTTAAGTAATGATTGTAAATGTTTTTCCTGAGGGTATGAAACCCCGGATTTCACATCATTGTGCTACTTTAAGGTGGTGCACCCGCTAGATAACGAGCGTAGGGTCGTGCACCTAATCCGTCCCGTATGACTGTTAAGTCAAGTATTTGATTGAAAACTGTTTGATATATTATTGTGTTTTTGGGTTGAATGCTATATTAGGGCCTCGTGCCAACTGTTTTGGACCCTTTGGGCATTTTTACTACTATTCCTCACTGTTTTGACTTTATATTTGTACTCAGTCATGTTGTGTTCTAACATTTTCATAACTCAGCCATATTTACTCTGTTTTTACATCTTAAATGTTATTTTGAGCTGAGTGTCATATTTTACTGTGCCCGAGTGGCTTTTAGAGATTTCTGACTGATAGAGGCCGAGGGCCTGTGTTGTGAGGTCATTATGGGATTGGGTTGCGCACCGCAGTAGTATTGTGCTGATTTATGATTTTGAGGCCGAGGCCTGAGTTTTTATGCCATGAGGTGGCTCGATTGAGGCCAAAAGCATGTTTGATTATGTCACGAGATGGCTTGTTATTGCGCTTGGACCATAAGGGGCCCTTGCTAGAGTCTGTACACCCCCAGTGAGTGCAGGTACCTAGTGTGAGTGATATGATGTAGCCGGAGGGGCTGTTTATTATTTCATATTATTGCCCGAGGGGCTGTTCTTGATCCATGTTTTGCTCGAAGGGCAGTTCATGATTTATGTTATGCCTAGGGGCTGATTACGAGTGATTGTGAGGTAGCCCGAGGGGATGGTTCTGTTGATATTGTGCCCGAGGGGCAATTTATGGTACATGTTTTGCCCGAGGGGCTGTTTACGTTTCTATCATTTTTCACTCACTATTTTATCACTCGTTTGAAACTATTGAAAGTTGTTTTAAAAGGTTTTATCGAAACTAAGCATGATTTACGAAGTAAAAGATTTCTGTAATGTTTTGGAAATGTACTGCATTTGTTGTAGTGTTATGACGTGGCTTACGTGTTTTCTTACTGCTCAACTTTTATTTATTTTTATTACTTACTGATTTGGCATACTCACATTACTCCCCGCACCTTTTGTGCAGATTCAAGTAGTTCTGAACCCGGTAGTAGGTGTTGATTACTCAGTGGCAGAGTAATTGGAGTTAGCAAGGTAGTTGCCCGATGTTCGCAGTACTACTTTTATCCCTCTTGTCTTCCTTAGATAGTATTTAGTACATTTTTAGACTCTTTGTTGTATTCATACCTTAGTATATGCTCGTGACTTATGACACCCCGATGTCGGGCTTGTGTATTTATTCCGCACTGTTCATTTAGACTACATTATGAGATATATAATTACTTAAAGGCTCAAAAATGATTCTTATTGATTAAATGATTAATTCGGGAGTTATGTCAGTTGCCCTTGTTTCATGATAGGTGCCATCACGACCGGGTCGATTTTTGGGTCTTGACAAGTTGGTATCAGAGCCTAGGTTACATAGGTCTCAGGAGTCATGAGCAGGTTTAGTAGAGTCTCGCGGATCGGTACGGAGACGTCTGTACTTATCCTCGGGAGGCTGTAGAACCTTTAGGGAAAAAAATTCATATTCTTGAATTCTTATCGTGCATCTTTGATTCATCTTGAAAGGTAACTCTTTGAATTCCTTCCACGCATTCGTATGCGTGTATGAGCGCTCAGTACCGGATGTGTATCGATGGCTTGTGATTTCCTGATCGAGGGGCGAGATATGATCTCTGTGTGTTGATGTTGACCAGTCTGGAAGACTTGAGGCCGGATTTTGCCTATAGCTTGAGCCCCGAGCTGTTGATTGCGCGAGCGCGTATTTTTGGATATATATCTTCGATTGTGTACACATTAAGGGAAGTGATGACTAGATAGTTACGTGATGAGTGTGATGTGACTGCGATATGTGTTCATATGAATTGAATGAGACGAGAAGGGTCTTCTTTGGGGTAGCAAGAACTATTTGGTGTTTGATTTCTATCGTGATTTGATATATAGCCCCGAGTTGTGGGTGTAATGAAGGATCTTTTCATATTGCCTAGTTGGGAAGTGAAGTAGATTTTACATTGTGATATGAGTTCAGACTTAGGAAGATTAAATGATTGCGTAATGTTTATGACGATGGAAGGGTATAAAGAGGCGAAACAGGTGGGTTATCTCCTGCGGAGTGTTCTGAAGTTTGTGTGATCCTTATGTTGTTGTTGGAAGATCTCCTTTACCAGTGAAATAAATGTGTTGCAATTTAAATTTGTGTCACTTAAGAGAGTGGGCTTGACTGTTCGAGGGTGAATGCGAGATTTGCGGAAGATTTGAATTACTATATGGGCTGTGTTGCACGAGCTTATGAAGGATTAAGTTTAATCTCACTATGGTATTATGGCAGTAATAGAGTATATTGATTATGAGTTATTGTGTAGTTTGATCTATGGCTTCGAGCCAAGTGGGGGAGTCTGCTATTGATTACGTGATTGTGCGATTATGTCCTATGATGGTTCTAGTTTGAGGCGTATCAGTGAATCAGTTATGGCTTACGGAGGTTGAGACCGAGGATGGCTAGAGTATAGGAAATTTTAATAAAGGTTATGATCTGCTTTATGGGTGTATGAGAATCGTGGAATTACTTGAGTTGTTATTGGTAAAGGATGTGTGATACATAGATCATGAAGTTGCTTGGTGCATTAAGGTGAGGTTACACTCTATGGTGCTGGAGTACTATTTGAGCACAGGTCGTCCGGTCCGTTTGATCGGTCTAATTGCGGTTTGAGTAGAGTGGATGACTCTCGAGAATAGTTCTAATGGGTTCAAGATTTTACATGTAATAACTGGAGATTTTCAAGTTGTATATTTGGCTAGAAATTGAGGTTTGCGTTGGAGGGCGTCAAGACTCGTGATATTTCTATATCATTATGGGATTCTATATATTAGTATCAGGAAGGTAAAAGTAATGGCTTTGGATTCGCAGGAAGTCCCTTCAGGGTAGGTATTTTAAATGTGGTGCTTTTGGGAAAATTTAAGAGAGTATTTAGCAGTTTATGAGCCTTAGACGATGTGGTTTTATGCTTGGGTCTCGTGTGGTGAGAATGGGTTGAGGAATTGTGGTGTTATAGCAAGAAGAAGTATCAAGTTTAAGGTAAATTGGAAGGAAACTCGGATAGATGGGGTAGCTTGGTAGTAGTCCGGATTCGGCATGGTAAGGATATGACTAGTTCTTTGGTTGCTTACGAGGTAATGAGTTTCTACAGGTGTTTCGCGGCAATGCTCTTGGGTTGTGTTTTAGTGACCTGCGTAGCTTGGTTGAGTTAGAAGTATTCAGCCTTGACGGTTTAGTTTTGCGCAAATGGAATTCGGAGAATTCTTGATGGTTTCTACCACGGTTAGAGATGTATACTTTCTACGAGTGTGGGAAGCATGAAATGTATAATGATTTCCTTCTAGATGGAATCAATGGAAAGTTCTTGACTAGTTGAGTACGTAGTTGTTGTAGCTCAGAGTGGATTATGAAGTTCTCATATTATCATGGGGTGGCATGGTATATGCGGTATGTTGTGTAGGATTGAGATTTGCATGTATAAGGTCACGGTTCAATTTTGAAAGGAAGGCCACAAATTCCTAGGCAGCATGGATAGTTTCAGATGACTAGATAAATGGGATCCCTGATCGGTGTGGCTTGAGGAAGATATATATTTCAGAATGGGTGATGTGTTGAGTTAGGAATACTTCATTAGGATTGCGACACTCTCTCTCGTTTTATCGACTGATGATATTCAAGCTTGCTTGGTAGCACAGAAGAATTCTAGAAATATCCCTCGTGGAATGATCGAGTATCAGATGTGTGCTAGATGTTTGGGTAGTTAAGTTGGGATTGGATATGGTGATTCATGTGCGATATGGATTTGGAGACTAGGAGTTCTTATGAACATGTTATGTTGTGGTTGTGGACCGCGTGTATCGAACTTGTGTGGTGACTATTGGAGGTTTGGAGACTCGAGTAAATCCTTGTTGCTTAGTATGTTAGATCTTGATGTGATATTGAGTATGGACTGGTGGTCTCCATGTTGCGTTATTGTGGATTTTCATGCTAAGATAGTGATATTGGCTATGCTGGGGATGCCACGGATCCAGTGGCGAGGTTCGACGGATTATGTTCCCGGTAGGCTGATTTCATTTTTGAAGACCTAACGGATAGTTGGAAAAGATAGTCCTTCTTGTTTGGCCTTTATGAGGGATGTCAGTGCAGAGACTCCTGCCATTGATTCAGTTCCGATGGTGAGGGATTTTTCGGATGTGTTTCCTACTGTCAGGCATGTTGCCGAATAAGGTTGTTGATTTCGGTATTAATTTTGTGTCGGGCATCATATTGTATGGCACCAACGGATTTAAAGGAGTTGAAGGAGCAGCTTCAGGGACTCCTTGATAAAGGGGTTCATTGATAGGCCAATATGGATATGTGTTATGCATCGAGTCGGCTCGGTTGACTCTGAGTTGCTATTGGCATGTGCTGAATCAATTTTTTTTAGCTTGTTAGTGTACTGAGGTGATCTATGAGTTATGTTTTCGTGTTGCGTGGAGTTATGGTTTGTTGGTTATATGCACATATGGTGCAGTTCCATTTGGGATTTATAGCGGAATTTGAGTGAGACGGATATTAGAGGGTTGCATGATTGATTGTGTATTGGTTATGTTCTTTTGGGTTGTGTGGTGATATGTCATTCGCTTCTCTATGGTTATGGTAATGCACTCTGGGTCCTTGATGTTGAATTCCGAATGGTTATAGATTTGGAGCCGGGTGGCTCGAGGTATATAATGCAGACCAGTGTTTGGGTAGGACTGTGCATTGCAGCGAAGTTTTGTGGAGGTATGATCATTCAGGTTGAATTCATGTGTTCTGTTTCTACGATATGTGACGGGTTCCCAGCATTGTGTTGTGGTGGTACTGGTGAGCTTGCGGTACAACTCTCTCATCTGAGTCATTTTCATGATTTGAGTATGTGCTTATTGGCGCGCGTATTGCACGAGTTGTGGCTTTAGTTTGTATTGATGTGTCATGTCACCAGAGTAGTTGTGTTGGATTAGATGAGATCGTTAGGATCTATAATGAATACAAACGGATTTGATTTCAGTATGTTGGAAGGATAATATCGATGTTCGGCTTAAAAATTACCATGGTCCTTGCCAAAAGAGAAGTGGCTTAACGAATGATTGATCTGAGGAGTGGTTATGACTTCCTATGTGTTTCATTTATCATTGGCAGTATACGCAAATGTTGGAACGAGGCTTTATTTGATAAAAGGCTTATTATCGAAATTCGGATGTTTTGAGAAACTGCTATGATTAGAGTTATTTCTACAAGTGTTTGAGTTATGTGTCATGTAATTGCGCCTAAGGTTGCAGGTATGGGTTATTATAGCTGGTTCGGGCTTGTTCAGAGTATAGATGTGATATTTTGATCTTGTGAATGATTTCAGAAGTGGAAATGTGGTTCTAAAGTTTATGGACTAGGTTGGATTGTGAAATTTCAGTTACATTGTGTTATCGGACCTATATGAGATAGGGTGATGTGGGATCACCCATGGGTATGTGCATGGTAAGGTTACACAGCGATTTGATGGTTTTCGGAACAACTCTGGGCATGTTCGAGGACGAACATATGTTTAAGTGGGGAAGGATGTAATGACCCAACCGATCGTTTAGAGTTTTTGAATTTCTCTCACTAGTTCTCGGGCATGAATAGCCCTGTGTGATGTATTATGACGTATGTAAATCGTCGGTCTAGGTTTTCAAGGTAATTGAAAAGGTTTTGGAAGAACAGTTCTCAGTTTGAAGCTTTAAATTTGAAAGGTTTGACCAAGTTTTTGACTTTTAGTATTCGATCTCGGATTTGGATTTTTATGATTTGGTTAGCTCCGTTAGGTGATTTGGGACTAAAGAGCGTGATCGGAATGAGTTTTGGAGGTCCGGAGTAGATTTAGGCATGAATTGGCGAAATTGGAATTTTGGCATTTTTCAGTTGATAGGTGAGATTTTGATATAGGGGTCAGAATGGAATTTCGGAAGTTGGAGTAGGTCCGTTGTGTCATTTGTGATGTGTGTGCAGAATTTCAGGTCATTCAAAGGTAGTTTGATAGATTTTTTATCAAAAGCAGAATTCGAAAGATTTTTTGAACCTTAGGCTTGAATCCGATGTTATTTGGTTCATTAGATGTTGTTTGAGGTGTTTTAGAGATTGGTGTAAGTTTGAATAGTGGTATATGACTTGTTCGTACTTTTGGTTGAGGTCACACGGGCCTCGGAGTGATTTTGGATGGTTGACGATAGATTCTAGAGTTGATTTTGGCAACTGAAGTTTATTGTTGCTGTCATAACCGCACCTACGGTTGGGAGGCCGCAGGTGCGATGCCCGCAGAAGTGGAAGGCAAGCCGCATATGCGGTCAAGAGGGAAGTCAGCTGGAACCGCAGAAGTGGCTACTAGAGAGCACTTGTGATAGCGCAGGTTCGGGAGTCTGGTCTCAGATGCGAAAGTGGGCTTTTAAGTGAAAACTGCAGATGCGGTGCTTTTGCCACAGATGCGATACCGCAGGTGCGGTGTAGGGACCGCATGTGCGAGAATCCTGGTTCAGAAAGTATAAAAGATTTCCTTCGCGATTTTTGGCCATTTTTCTCAATATGTAATTCGGGGTGAAGCTTTTGGGAGCAATTTCAAGGGAGATTTTCAGAGGGATTCATTAAGGCAAGGTCCTTGGTTCCTAAGCTCGTTATGATGGTGATTTTTATCATTGTTAGCATGAAATTTAAGGGAAAATCAGTGGTAAATTTGGGGGTTAGGGCTTGGTTAATTGGAGAGCTTTGAGTGGTGATTTGAGGGGCCATTTGAGGTTCAATTTTGATACTTTTGGTATGCATGAACTCGTGGAGGAATAAGGGTTTTATTAATATAAAATTTCTCAAACTCCGAGACGTGGGCCCGAGAGTCGGGTTTGGCCAATTTCGGGATTTTTATGTAAATTGGTTATTTTCAAGTGGGCTTTGTTCCCTTAGCATATTTTCATGGTATAAACCTGTTTTGGATAGATTTGGATTATCCGGAGGCCGATTCGAGAGGCAGAGGTATCGCGGGCAAGAGTTTGGACCGGATAGAGGTAAGTAATGATTGTAAATGTTTGTCTTGAGGGTATGAAACCTCGAATTTCACATCGTTGTGCTACTTTGAGGTGACGCACCCACTATATGACATGCGTGGGGTCGTGCACCGTAGGGGATTGTAACCTAGTCTGTCTTGTATTTGATTGAAAATTGTTTGATATCATTGTGTTTTTGGAAAGTATTAGCATGTTTTGGGTTGAATGCCATATTTGGGCCTCGTGCCAACTGTTTTGGACTCTTAGGGGATTTTTACTACTATTCCTCACTGTTTTGACTTCATATTTGTACTCAATCATGCTGTATTCTACTATTTTCATAAATCAACCATACTTACTCTGTTTTGACATCTTAAATGATATTTAGGGCTGAGCATCATATTTCACTATGCCCGAGTGGCTTTTAGAGATTTCTGACTGAGAGAGGCCGATGGCCCATGTTGTGAGGTTATTATGGGATCGGGCTGCGCGCCGCAGTGGTATTGTGCTGATTCATGATTTTGAGGCCAAGGACATGAGTTGTTATGCCACGAGGTGGCTCGATATGAGGTCGAGAGCCTATTTGATTATGCCACGAGATGGCTTGTTATTGCGCTTGGGCCATAAGGGGCCCTCCTGGAGTTTGTACACTACCCAGTGTGAGTGATATGTTGTAGCCCGAGGGGCTGTTGTTGTTTCATATTATTGCCCGAGGGGCTAATTACAAGTGATTGTGAGGTAGCCCGAGGGGCTAATTACGAGTGATTGTGAGGTAGCCTGAGGGGCTGGTTCTGTTGATATTATGCCCGAGGGCAATTTATGGTACATATTTTTCCCGAGGGGTTGTTTACGTTTCTATCATTTTTTTACTCACTGTTTTATCACTCGTTTGAAACTATTGAAAGTTGTTTTAAAAGGTTTACCGAAACTGAGCATGATTTATGAAGTAAATGATTTCCGTAATATTTTGGAAATATACTGTATTTGCTGTAGCGTTATGACGTGGCTTATGTGTTTTCCTACTGCTCAGATTTCATTTACTTTTATTACTTACTGAGTTGGCGTACTCACTTATTCCCTGCACCTTGTGTGCAGATTCAGATAGTTTTGAACCCGATAGTGGGTGTTGATTATTCAGTGGCAGAGTCATTGGAGTTAGCAAGGTAGTTCCCGACGTTCGCAATACTGCTTTAACTCCCTCTTGTCTTCCTTAGACTGTATTTAGTACATTTTTAGACTCTTTGTTGTATTCAGACCTTAGTAGATGCTCGTGACTTGTGACATCCCGATGTCGAGCTTGTGTATTTATTCTGCGTTGTTCATTTAGACTACATTATGAGATATCTGATTAATTAAAGGCTTAAAAATGACTGTTATTGAATAAATGGTTAATTCGGGAGCTGTGTCAGCTCGCCTAGTTTCGTGATAAGCGCCATCACGACCGATTCGGTTTTAGGGTCGTGACACTATTGTTCGTTCGTCCCTTTAAAGGAGTCAGAATAAGAATTTATATAGAACTTGGTAAGGTAGGACAATAAGGTAAAGAATAAATCGGAGTTCATAAAATAGGATAATCAAAAAAATCAATCAGTTAATTAGGGAATCAACTCAATCAATTCCCACAGAAGAATTCGGAAAGGATCCCCTTAGATTGGGAAGAATCCCTTAACGGTTCAGATTGAAATTCAAATAAGGTAAACAAATCAATGATATATCATATAGGAGTCAATTAAATCCCTAAATCAGACTAACAGTCTAACTAAGGCAAGCAGTACTAATTAAAATTACAAATAAGAAAAATAGGTAAATCATGGAGAAGTACTAATTTTAATGGGAAGGAATGGTTCAAATCCCTAATAGAAATCAATTAAGTAAAAAAAATCCAAAGAATACTGGTTTTAACAGAAAAATTGTTCAAAACTAAAATAGAACCAGTCGATACAATTGGTTCATAAAAACAAACACAATAACAAAATATTGAAAAATCAATGTCGCGAACAGGACCATCTAGGGTTTAAACATATACACGAAAATTAATCAAACATGTATATAAACCATTAGTTTAACATTTGAAAGTAAAGAAAACCTTTTGAAGAAAACCAGGGACGAACCCCAATTTCAGAAAGAGCAAACGAAGTCAAAACAATTAAGTAAACCAAGAGATTTAAAGGAAAATACCCAATAATACTCGAATCACTTTAAATTTGTAAAGATTCGAACATTAATAAAACTAGGGTTTTCAGAAATAATAGACATGAAGAGAATCGGTCGAAAACCCATGGATTCGTACTAGAAACAAGAGGATATCTATACTTACAAATGGAGGTGGCCTGAGACAGGCCGGTAAACAACTTTCAAATCGGAACAGGTTGGATTTCCATGAGATCCTCTCAAGGACTCATGAAATCCAACATCCAGAGGGTATAGGAAACCGGTGGTGGTCGGAGAATGTATAGAAACACCATGGAAAGGAGATCTCCGCCGGTGACGGCGATTAGGGTTAGGGGCGTGTTGAGAGAGAGTTGGAGAGGTTAGGGAACAAAGGCGGAGGAAAATGAGAGAGTGAAGGGGGTTAGGGGGTCGTTTGGGATTAATATGGTAAGAAAGAATAAGGGTGGTTGATCTCAGAGATCAACGACCAAGATTAGAAGGTGGTCTGGGTCGGATTAGGTTTAATTGGATTGGGTTTGATTTGAATTGGGCTTGGGTTAAATAACTTGGATTGG
>MU719708.1:56642-70863 GCA_026770625.1 Nicotiana glauca
GGGGGGGGGGTCCGATTTTGGGTGTGAATTAGGGGCTATTATTTAAATACCCATTTTACTAAATAAAATAATTTTAAAAATATCTAATTAAATGATTAAAAAATAATTTTCAAGCATAAAGGTGATCTAAAATAATTAAATATTATCAAAATATGAAAAATCATTTTCTGTATAGATAATGTAGTTATGCATATGTGGGGGCTATTTTTGCAAAATATGCAATTATATTATTAAACATGCAAATATAATTATAAAATTAAAAATGTAACTAAAATATTTGAACACTCATATGAATATAAATGATGAATTTAGATGATTAAATCATCATAAAATAATATGAGGGATAGTTTTGAACATTTATGTAATTAAAAATGCAGAAATAAATGGATTTAGGCCCTTTAAAAATTTGTGGAACAAATTGTAAAATACTTGTGCATGTTTGTAATCGTATGCACAATATTTTGAAAGTATGCATGCACAAAAATATATAAGGAAAAAATTTGGTATCAACACATGGCACGGCATCATCCTTCGTGCATTATCACTCACAGAATACGGTACGACATCACTCTTCGTGCATTATCACTCACTCATAATACACCACCATTTGTGCTTTACACTCTTCCTTACCCAAACAACAAAACAATAACAACCCGGCAAGGGAATCATCAATAACCAACCTCGTTGAAATATTTAACTTCACAATATAAATCTCAACTTGGGTCAATACTCGACCAATATCAAATTCCAGGAAAAACATGATAAGATTTGTTTAACATTAAGAATAAACAGTTTAAGCATGAACAGTACGAATAAAGAATACAACAGTCACAACTATAAGACTCACTCGTATGCTATGACTCGATGACAACGTATAGGTACTCGCCACCTCACCTATACGTCATACTCAACAACCAAACATATAGCAAATAAGGCAACAACGCCTAATCCCTCAAGATAAAGTTAGCTTCAACACTTACCTCGATTCCACAACCGAACTCAAGCCTCAATCACCGCTTTTTTCTTAGTTTCCACCTTCGAACCACTCGTATCTAGTCATAATTAATTTAATAATATCAATTATAGCTAAAGAAATCAATTCCAATGAAAAATTACAAGTTTCAAAACATATTTCCCAAAAAGTCAAAAATCAACCACGGGCCCGCTTGGTCAAAACTCAAGGTTCAGAACAAAACTTGTTCACCCATTCACCCACGAGCCCAAATATGTAATTAGTTTTGGAATCCGACCCCAAATCGAGGTCTAAATTCCCAAATTTGCAAAATCTCCAATTTTTTGCAAAATCCCTAATTCTACCATGAAAGAACAAGATTTAAGGCTAAAAATCTAATGGGTGTTGATGGAAATTGAAAGAAATGAATTAAAGAACACGAACCTATGATTTGGTGTTGAAATCCTTCTTCAAAAATCGCCCTAGGTTGAGTTCTAATAGAAGAGATATGAATATTTTGAAGAACCTCATCTTAGGTTCTGTTTTAAAATCAATGGACAGGCCTTATTCTTGTTCGCGAAAGGCCTGTGGCATTCTCAAGTAACACATCGTGTTCGCGAAGGCATATCCGGCCAGACTCCACGTTCAAGATCCATGTGTCGCGTTCGCAATTAATTACCTTCCCCTCCCCCAGGTCCCATGCTTCTCGTTCGCGGTAGACCGGTCGCGTTCGCGAAGGGTTTTGCGACCTGTCCTTCATTTTCACGAAGAAGAAATTTTCCCTTGCCCCTCTTTACCTTTTGCGTTCGCAAAACTACCTACGCGAATGCGAAGAAGGGCATATCAGAATAAATGTTGCAGCAAAAATACCAGATTTTCTAAGTCCAAAACATCACGTAGTCTATCCGAAACTCACCCGAACCCTCGGGGCTCCAAATCAAACATGCACACAAGGCTTAAAATATCATACGGACTTGATCGCGCGATCAAGTAGCTAAAATAATATTTAGAACTACGAAATTAGCATCAAATTGCATGAAATTTTCAAGAAAGTTTCAAAACTTCTATTTTCTCAACCAAAGGTCTGAATCACGTCAAATCAATTCTGTTTCTCACCAAATTTCACAGATAAGGTATAAATATCATAACGGACCTGTATCGAGTTCCGAAATCACAATACGGACCCGGTATTAACAACATCAGTCATTAACAAAAATTTTAAAACCTCTATAATTCTAGTTTAACAATTTTCATCAAAAATTTATTTCTCGAATTAGGGACCTCGGAATTCGATTCCGGGCATATGCCCAAGTCTCATATTTTGCTACGGACCCTACGGGGCTATTAAAATACGGGTCCAGATCCGTTTACTCAAAATATTGACAAAAGTCAACTAATATCAACTTTTAAAGGCAAAATTTATTATTTTCTCAAATTTCCACATAAAGGCTTACTAGAAACGTGTCCGAACTCCGTACGCAAATCGAACAGAAATAAAATGAAATTTTGAATGCTTTGAAACCCTGAATTGGGTTCTAAAACACAAGATGACTTTTCGGGTCATCACAAAAATAAATGGCTATACTAAAATTGAACACTATAATTTAGATTAAATATAAAATTCTAGATCTAACCAATTATCATCCGCTACCATTAGTATTTTAGTCTAGCTGCATACGTAATCATAACTATTTAATATAATTTTCATGGGGATCACACAAATCATAGAAATACCCTCCGAACTATGGAGCACTTATTTGGTTGGCCATTGCTCACTTAATCATATTTGCTTTATCTTGTTGTTTCTTCAACAATTTATGATCTCTACCGGAACTCTCAGTAGGATTCGAACCCAGATGAAGTTCTGACCATCTATCAGAAAAAAAAAACGAATGAATTTTGTAGGATTCCCACGAAATTCTTCGATTCAATCTGATTTATTTCGTACCTTTCGTTCAATGAGAAAATGGGTCAAATTCTACAGGTCAAGGAAAACATATTCCCAGTAGACGTGGAAACTGACGCCACAGAGGTCATTAGCATTATTAGTAAAGATTACCCTACTAATAATATTTTAATTCGCAAATACAGATTGTTGGTGGAGGAGGCATCCAGGCAGGGGACAATATCATTCGGGCATAGTTTCCAGGAAGGAAATATGGTGGCTCATTTTTTGACAAAAGCAGCGTTAATGAAGATTAGTTACAATAATTTATGCACTTTTGTTGCACCACCTAAACTTGTTGTAGATGTATATGGCAAGGTCAGGATGGGTATGTTTATGCTAGGAACTGCTCTAGTGAACAATGTGAACGTTTGGCTACTTTAGGAAATGATAGTGCCTTGCAAGGTATAATGGTAGGTTATCAAGAAATATATACTAATGACAATATTAATGGGCTCTAGCCTTCTTTGTTATATATAATATAAGTATGCTTTCCGGTTTAAAAAAAAAAAAAAACTGCAGTGAAGTCGAGTAAATATATAGGTTAACTCTAATTCCTAGATTCCTATTTCGTACTAATCAGAGGACTCATGCAAATTTTGCAACGACGTAGAAGTTTATGCATTAATTTCTTTCGCTACTATAAAACTGCGAAAAAATTTTCAGAATTAATACCGTTGAAATTGGTTGGAAAATTAAAAATCGACTAATTTTTGATCGACTTTAATCTGTCAAAATTAGACTGATCGAAAATAAATAGCGATCGAAGTCGGTTGTAATTTCCGACCGATTTCGGTCGGTCAATTAAATTTCTGAAACGACCAATAAAGAAAAAATCTATCAAAAAATTGATTGAAGTCGGTCGTATTTTAATTATGTAATTAAAAAAAATTCATCAAGGAATCGAATCGGAGTCTGTACTATGGCAGGATTCTATTTGTACTCTTTAACTGTATTTTCGCGCAAAAATAACTGACCAACTTCGATCGGTTTTATAACAAAAAACATAAATTACCGACGGAAGTCGGTTGGTTTTTTTTAAAATAACCGATTGAAATAACCGACAAATTTCAATCAGCTTTTTGAATATTAATTTTAATTTATTTGACATGAAAAATCGACCAAAGATTGACGATTTCTTAAAAAATAAATTTCGCGGATGCCAAAATATTTTCTCGCATTTTAAAAATTGATCGAAGTTGGTCGGTTTCATAAAAAGAATTAAAAATTAAAATATTTAAAAATACATATTGACTTCGGTTGGTTTTTTTACCAACAGAAGTCGGTCAGTCGGCCGCGGTTGATTTTGGTCGAATTTCTAGTAGTGTTTTGTTTTTGCTTTTCATGAATCAAAAGTCAGAAGTATTGACATTTAATGCCAACTTATATTGTTTACGATGATAGTATAAAATTTAAATTATATACACAGACAGTGTAAATTTTTTTAATATTATTTAATAAAAAATAGTTACTTGTACCTGTCCAATGTCCATAGCAGATGAAATTAGTAACATATAGTAAGATAAATGCCTTGTGGAATTTAGGAAAGCTGTATGGGTCAGAATCCGATCTCACGGTAATTAACGGAGTTAATCTCGGCTTGAGCTAATCCATAATTAATAAGTGGTATAGCCACTCATTCATAACAGGATTCGACCCTTGTCCGATTTAGTCTACGAGGGCACGGCCCAT
Source organism: Nicotiana glauca (assembly GCA_026770625.1). Taxonomy (NCBI): domain Eukaryota; kingdom Viridiplantae; phylum Streptophyta; class Magnoliopsida; order Solanales; family Solanaceae; genus Nicotiana; species Nicotiana glauca. Next base: position 61,232 of record MU719708.1, read on the forward strand.
TCATTCCCCCATGGGGACGAAACCTCAGCGTGGTCATGGCCACTTGCTGCTAGCTTACGAAGCTCACAACTATAAATACTAAAAGAGGGAGACCTAGTAAAGGCGGACTTCTTCTTCACCACTATTCTCTAAAGAGAAGAGGAGAGAGAAAGAGAGAGAGGGAGAGAAGGAGAAAAATACCCATCCTATGAGAAGATAAAATACCATTGTAAGGTTCTGAACCTCTTCATGGAGAGGCAGACTAAATCAATATCATCAATAAAAGTTGTTAATATTCCTTCTCTTAATCTTGAGTATTTATTATCATTTCTTTCAGTTGGTCCATGGATTATTACGATTTGCTATGATTTGCGCGTGACTCATATACATTTTTTTGTATTCATAAAGTAATTGATTACTTTTGAGCAAACAAAAGCTATAGATTGTCCTTCCGACGGAGCTGCCCCTCAAGAGCACTTATTCTGCTAAGTGCTTGCTGCATTTGAAGCTCCTGCCTCGCCAATTCCTCGACCAGGGCCCGGTTATGGGGATCATTTCTCAAACGCATGCGCATCACCCGGCAGCGGCGATATTTCTCCAACACCCGCAAAAATATCGCCGAGCGGATGTTAGCTCGACGGATGCCCTCCACCTCCAGCAAATAAGACTGCAAAGCAAATGCCACGATTAGGATAAAAAGCAAACTAAGGCAAAAGAAGAAGCAAACCAATGTCAAACTACACACCCTCAAGCCCATTACGGCCACCGCATTCATCAGCCCAATATCTGTGATGTCCCTCAGCGACACATTCTCGGCTTCCGAGCATAGTAGCCCAAACTACGACACCAAACTCTCCCCTTGGAGCAATAAGTTCCCTCTGCGTGCACTGCCGAGTTCCTAAATCCATCCCGAAACATGCGGACGTCCTCGGGGTCCAAATCAGATTCGGACTCATACTCATCTCCTGCAGCATCTCTTCCTCCTCCCACCACAGGCAAGGTAGAATCACCTACCATAACCACCAACGGAGCGCTCGACTCACCAACCTAGTAGCCGCTGAGGAACTACCCCCCCATCTCGGCGACTGGAGCTACCAACTGAGTCACCGAAGCGACGATATCATCGCGGCCTAAGCCAACCGGGGCAACCCCCATTGTTTGTTCACCCTCAAGAGCGGGCGCTGCAGCCGCACTCTCTTTCGCATCCGCCGGAGGAGAATCCAATTTAATTACCATAGGAGGAGCCGGCGTGAACATGACCCTGTGCCTAATCAACAGCCTCTCCTCCTCCCCATCCGATGGAGATTCCTCTCTAGGACGCACAACCCTCGACGGCCCCTCATCCCGAAGTGCAGCCCATGGTGGAGAAGGAGCCGCTGAAGATTCGACTGAGGCCACCCTCGGCATGTGGCGCGGCACCGGTGCTGCAGTAAGCCGAGCAACGGCACCCGATCACCGGAAGGCCAACTGAGGGGCCCTGACATGGCGTGCCCTCCCTGTCACAAAGAAGCACAGTTGATAAATAAAATTGAATCAAAGAAGAGCGGAAGAAGAAATCAACTTCTCACCTGTAGCAGGCCTACGGCCATGCCTCTCCCAGAAAGATGCCCAAGTCCGTATCCCCTCGGTATAGGGGAGTACAGCCTCAACCCACCCGCGTATCCCACCTAACGGAGCCGGCGGCGACTTTTCGGCTACAAAATTGACACGAGTTAATGCTCATGAGTACAAGACATAAGGAAAAGTATAAAAGAGAATTCGACGATAAAGGAGATTACGTGCATAATTCCAAGCCTCTGTGAACCCAGTAGGGCACGCCACTAAATGATCAGTCCTAATGTAAAAGAAATGCTCAAAAGGGCAAGGGTCGACCTCATCATCCAGTGTCACAATCAGGCCCCTCGACCCATGAGGGCACGCCCGAATCATGGTAACACGAACTCTCTGGGGAGCGTAGAGGCTGAGCACATGCTGCAGCATGACCACCCTACCGGCCAGTTCCGCATACTTAATAAACATTGCCAACAATTTGTAGAGGGAAGGAGTGAGCTGACCCGGGCATACCCCGTAGTAACGACAGAAATCCACCACCAGCATTGGGAGCGGGATCTTAAACCCTAACTGTAAGAGATAGGCGTAAAAGACGCAGTATCCCCTGCGGTCAGTATGGACCCTCTCCTCGCTTCTAGCAAGAACGATGTCTACATGGGTGGGGATGACCCCCTGTTCTCGTAATCGGGCCATCCCAATCTCCCCCATTAACGGGGCTTCATCCACCGAACCTCTCCACCATCAACGGTGAAATCAATCATCGGACCTCCGGGCCGAGGTACTACCTCGTCAACCGACGGAACTTCACCGGCCTCTACCTGTTCTGCACCTCCTATTACCGGAGGTGGCCCTTCAACTATCGGAGAATTGATCGAAAAATCCACCGGAAGAGCATCGTGGGAAGAACTGTCTGCCATTTTTGATTTGTTAAAGAGAAAGGAATAAAGCTTGGTGGAAAAGACAAAGGCTATGGCGATCAGAGAAAGACAGGTGAAGGTGAATTAGCAGAAGGAAAAAGTTTCTTCAGGATCACTCTCAGATAAACAACAAAGATATGAGAAGTGAATGCCTCAACCCACTTTTATAGGCAACATAAATGGCTTTCGCGAAACCTAATAGCCATCATTAACTACATGACCAACTGCAAAACGGTTCGGTTCTGCCAAAACATGTGTCATTATGACAAGCTCTATGAAGCGACTTATCGGTTATCCACCAATGTCTCGCCGTCGGAATTATTGCAACTGCCTGCGAACACTGACGAAGTGTTTCGTGCACCTTCAAAATTCTAGATGTTACCAATATGTACCCAGCGTACACTTAATGTCCCTCGGTCGCACCGCATATGGTCCGTCCCCCATAGTCGACAGTTATGAACCTAAACAAATGTGAGGATCAGAACGTAACGAAGTTCGATCTCACTCGAATCGTGTCAAAATATCACGTACCTTTGCCGAGAAAAGGCGTTCAGTCTTGATCATACGACGACTTGGTAACATAATAACAAGACGCCAACATTCTATAAGATTTAGGCCATCGCCAAAGAGAATTCGTTCTCAATCGAAGCAATAGTCGATCTCCTTATTCGAGTTTTTTTCAAACCACAATCGATGAAATCCGCTCATCGAGCTCGGCCGAAACACGACCTCAATAAGCGGAGGGACTAACTGTATGGGTCAGAATCCGATCTCACGATAATTAACGGAGTTAATCTCATCTTGAGCTAATCCATAATTAATAAATGGTATGGCCACTCATTCATAACAGGATTCGACTCTTGTCCGATTTAATCTATGAGGGCACGGCCCATTCATTCCCCCATGGGGATGGAACCTCAGCGTGGCCATGGCCACTTGCTGCTAGCTTACGGAGCTCACAACTATAAATACTAAAAGAGGGAGCCCTAGTAAAGGCGAACTTCTTCTTCACCACTATTCTCCAAAGAGAAGAGGAGAGAGAAAGAGAGAGAGGGAGAGAAGGAGAAAAATACCCATCCTGTAGGAAGATAAAACACCATTGTAAGGTTCTGAACCTCTTCATGGAGAGGCAGACCAAATCAATATCATCAATAAAAGTTGTTAATATTCCTTCTCCTAATCTTGAGTATTTATTATCATTTCTTTCAGTTGGTCCATGGATTATTACGATTTATTATGATTTCCCCGTGACTCATATACATCGTTTTTTATTCATAAAGTAATTGATTACCTTTGAGCAAACAAAAGCTATAGATTGAATTCAACATATGATGGCATTATTACTTTCTTTTATCGTTGAATTGCTTATTTGGGGGAGAAAGAAAGATTCATTGAACACCGAGGATATGCCTAAGGAATTGGGGACCCTCCCCTACTTAGCACTAACATACATGACTTAGAAATTAATATTTATTGCAACTAACACTAGATCAATATCAATAATATATATTCACTAGTTAATGGAGTATTATTTTCCATAATGTATATAATTGTCTGCTAGATTTTTCTCATTATCACTACTAATTTTCAAATTTTCCACATAGTGTATAATTGTCTGGTTGATTTTTCTCATTATTGCAATTATTTTCCAAAATTCCCACTATTAATTTAAAAGGAAGATTCCTCCACCGATTTTTTTACTTAAATTTTTTTGCCCTCCAAATTCTGGCACTGAGCCATTATGTTATTGGATATAAGGGAAAAGAAGTATAAGAAAACTATGCTGGTGCATGAAACGACGCATTGAAATTGTTGTTTACTCGTAAAATTGGATAATTATTTAAATTTATTTATGGTTCCAAGGATACGTGGCTCATTCCAACATAAGACCAAAATATAAGAATAAGAAATGAGGAATAAGAACAATAATGACAAAGTGATAGACAAACCTTCACAAATTTTCAATATCCTTGATGTACAATTAAAATTCTTAGCAGTTCTCTCTGTCAAGAACTTATGGAAGAGCCGATCAAAAAAAATTGATTTGGATAATAGCTTTTCTTATGACACAAGATCAAATCCTCATTGAATTTGATGTTTCCATTAGATGGGGCTCGCACATGTTCTGCAGTACCCCCCGTGAACATTTCTCCGGTATGCTCTTTCCTTTGTCCTTCCCCCCAATTTTTGCCCTCTCAATTGGATCTTCCAATATCAATAGGTTGATTGTTTCGCTCGAATCTTCCTCAGAGAAAGACGATCAAACAATTCTCAATCATGGTCCTTTCGTATCGGATCATCCATATAATATACAAAAAGAAACTACAGATATTTGAGATCTTTCTCTTTGAATGTGATCGATTTCTAGGTTTCGTCGTAAACCTAATTGGTTATTTCCAATTACGTAAATCAATAGTTCAAACCACACTCAAAGGTAGGGCATTTTCCATTTTTATAGGAATTCACTGTGGAGGCTGGCGGTCAGATAGAGCTGATTAGATCCAGAGCCGAGATGGGGCCATCCCTGGAGTCAAAGAGTTGTCACCCGCTGTATCATTGATGCGGACGGGGCTTCCTCGCATCATTCCGGTCAAACTTGGAGATTTGACCAATTGGGGCAGGTTCTTACGCGTTACTCACCCATCCGCCACTGAAAACACCACTTCTCGTCCGACTTGCATGTGTTAAGCATGCCACCAGCGTTCATCCTGAGCCAGGATCGAACGCCGGTCACTTTGATTCTTTATTGGTTTCCAGCCGGTCGCTAGTCCACCCCTCGCTCCGCTTTGTTTCGCTCATTTTCTATTTCCTTCTGCCTGCAAAAAAGGGTGGGCGAATAAAGATCCGGCAAAGGTAGAGCTAGCGCACGGGAGGTGACACCAACCACACTCCTGGTTAGGTGCACTTTACTTCCTTGAACTTCTATGAAGGGCTTAGTTTGCGCAGTTGAGTGGCGTTTGTTGAATACCTCTCATAGGCCTGATCTCAACAATTACATATATAAATGGAAGTAAGTCGCTTTTAAGATGCACGACTAGAAGAAAGAGATCCTCTTGCAAGATGCAAGATACTTAAAGCCTTTCGAGCTGCTGTCGCTCATTCTTTCGTTGTTGCTAGCTTGCGGTCACTCGTCTATTTGTTGTTAAACGGCACCAGTCCTACATTTTGTCTCTGTGGATCGAGGAGAAAAGGGGCTCGGCGGGAAGAGGAGTGTACCATGAGAGAAGCAAGTAGGTCAACCTCTTTCAAATATACAACATGGATTCTGGCAATGTAGTTGGAATCTCATGTCAATCCGAATGAATCATTCCTTTGCGGGATTGGATTTTTTTATAGTGAAAATTCCATAAAGCGCGACCCAAGATCCATGATACGAAAACCTCAATTTGGAGGCATCGCTGGAAAAAAAGCCAATTGATTTGGTTTTCTCAAAATCAACGAGTGGAGTTGAAATCATAGATCCATTTTGTGAGCTAGGAAGCAAGCGCCGCAAAGGGTTGACATTGCAGCTCAGCTGGTAAAAAAGGAGATGGTACCGAAGCGGGAGGCTCGTAGATGCTACTAGTGCAATGACTAGTCTAATCTCTTTTCCATTCACTCCCCTAGCTTTCGTCTCTCAGTGTCAGCTTTTTGAATGGGATGGCTTTTCTGGATGTCCCATAAATAAGGCCTCCAACTCTATGTTATAGCCTTCATGCCCTCGATCCGACGTATATTTATTTAATATGAATATTTTTCCTCTCTTTTTTATATCATTCCTTAAGTCCCATAGGTTTGATCCTGTAGAATTTGACCCATTTTCTCATTGAACGAAAGGTACGAAATAAATCAGATTGATAAAAGTACCATGTGAAATCTTCGATTTTTCCCCTTCCTCGATCCCTATCCCATAGGGGTGAAACCTCACTTTTCAAAAGAAAGCAACCTATTCATAGGGTCGATTCTTGGTTCACCACTCATTCTCGAGCCCGAGAAAGCACCTCGTTTTAGGCCTATAGACGAAGTGCTTCATTTCAGATCAATTCTTTGTTGCAATCACTTCGATCCACCCCTCGGTGAAAAACCATAATACACCTTGAGGAATTCCAACCAGCACCGCCGGAAGAAGAGAGACCATTTTTATGAGAGAGGGACAAGCAAGTGACAGATTGGTTTACTTCCACTCTACAGAACCGTACATGAGATTTTCACCTCATACGGCTCCTCATTCAATTCTTTCGAATTCATTGGATCCTTTCCGCGTTCGAGAATCCCCCCTTTTTCCACTCCGCCTTGCTTTATTTTGTCTCCATGTATGAAAGGCCAAACTTAGCATGTGAGCTTTGATGAAGACTTGCATCACTATTCGTTTCCTCGTGGCTCGATTGCTCATTTGCCGCGGCATTTAAGAAATTGCAGCCTTCCAAATAATAATTGGTCAATCCATGGGTATACCATGAAGTTACAAAGGTTGTACTTGTGAACCAACCCTCTACAGCAAAATAGGCACAAGGAAAGAGCAATAGACCATATTTTCTATTTAGTCGGCACTTTTGTCTGTCGAGTACTTTTAGTAGTCTTGCTCTTCCTTCCTCCATTGCTGAGGTTAGCTTTGATGTTTTGAGAGAACAGGGCCCAGATTTCCTTTGTTTTCTATATCTGATCCACACATTTTTGTCCTTGACTTGCGGGTTCTTTTGCTTCTTGAATTCGATTCTTTATTTTTTTATTTGATCGTAGAAAAAAGATTTATTTTTGGTTTTTATTGATATTTTTATTTCGACTAACATTTTCATTTGTATTCAAATTTTAAAAAAGTAATTTTCTTGGTATAATCCACGGTTTTATTTTATATACATTATGCTAGTTATATCAGTCCTAGGGAATTTATTCGGTGTCTCGGAGTTATAATCTTCCTATTAATGATTGTGGCAGTTCCAAAAAAAATGCACTTCGACATCAAAAAAGCGTATTCGTAAAAATATTTGGAAAAGGAAGGGATATTTGATAGCATTAAAGGCTTTTTTATTAGCGAAATCCGCAGATCGATTACTCTCCTTTGAAGGTGAAGCCTGTTTGAAGGCAAGTCATGGTATCCGGAATCGAACGATGCCGAGTGGAAGGGCCGTCGCTCAACGGATAAAAGTTACTCTAGGGATAAAGTTATCACATCACAATTGGAATCAGAATTATTTATATATTTGTTAGCGGCTGTTAGTCTGTGCTCAATAGCTAAATGATCTAAAAACTACACAATATACTACTCTCTCTGATTTAATTTATGTCATTTAGTTTGACTTGACACAGAGTTTCATGAAAATATAAAGACTCTTTAAACTTCTGATCTTAAATACTCCTTAAAGTTCATATGGCTATAGAACATTTGAAAATTATAATTTTTACCGTTCTATAACATTTATGTGACTATAAAAGCATTTCATTTTGAATATAATAAGTAAAATAAAAAATTTAAAATAAAATTATTTAAAAAAATAAAATGTATCATTCTTATTTGAACTGAACTAATAGTCATATAAATTGAAACTGAAGAAATATAAGATAAATTTGTTTATCTCAAGATTTTAAGAAAAATCACTTGAAATTTATGCAATAATGTATATTTGAAACTGAAGAAATATAAGATAAATTTGTTTATCTCAAGATTTTAAGAAAATTCACTTGAAATTTATGCAGTAATGTTGAACTAAGCTTATATGATCTACATTCATAAGTCACAAAAATTCAACGAAAGGTTTCAATCACTTTAGTGATTTAAGATTAGAATTTTTTGGGGATAGACTCTACCACGAGGTATTTTATTATAAAGAAATTATACCAATATTAATATAGTGTTGTTGGGCCGGCCGTCACGTACTAGTAACAATAAGGAAATTTTACCTTCTATATTAAGGTCGATATCTTATTTATTTTAAATAAATACCCTTTTAACAAACTATATTCTATAGTTATTTTTAAATTTTTATAGCAAAATATCTATTTATGGTAACTTCTTATCCTTAAGCCATTAAATATGTTATGTATTATTTTTCTCTCTCCTTTCAGATTTTTCTCTCATAAAATTACCGTATTTGATGTAAATTTCTCTCTCCATGTTCTCTCTCTCCCGTTTCTCTCACTCACATCGTCATTCTCTTCCCCATTCTCAGAAACCACGATTCTTCACTTCCAATTTCTCTCACTCACATCTCCGTTCTCTTCCCCATTCTCAGAAACCACGATATCTTCACTTCTTCATTTGCATTTTCTCTCTCAATTTTTTATATTTTTGCTCCAAATAGTTGTGGTAAGTATTTAGTTATTAGATTTTCTCTTGTACTGTGTTTCTTCTGTTTATCTCTACTAATTTTTTAAAAATAATTTTGGTTCCACAAACAACATTTGATGCCAATTTACTCCGTCAAAGATATAGTGCCCTCTTTTGGGACTATGCTATGCGGAAGAGAGACGCCGATGCCATAAGCGAGAATGAAGCACCCTCAAAGATTGTTAGGTAAATCGCGGATTCGGACACTTCTGTGAAGATAGTTTTAGAATAGTTTTTGGTGAATATATTTTTGGAAGATAGTTTTATGTGAATACAATTTTCTGAATATTTTTTGGGTAAAGATGGTGTTCTGTTAAGAAAAATTCATGTTTTCACTTTAGACATTGTATCCACAATGTTTATTCAGTAGTTTATAATTTCAAATATTCATGTTGTTTCAATGTTTTGTGCAGCAGTTAATATTCAGCAGGTTATATTCATATGTACTCAACAGATATATATATATATACAATATGCATTCATCAGTTTACTAAAAATAATCCTTTAGCAGATTGTATTTAGATATATATAGCAGGTTGTGTATGCATCATGTATTGATATATATATTCAAGAGATTGTACTGTATGTGTACTGCATTTTATATTCGTGTGTATTCAAATATATTCAGGAGATTAATATATTCATGAGATTTATTATGTATTCAAATATATTCTGGACATTGTACTATATGTACTCTGCATTTTGTATTCATATATATTTAGCAGATTGTATTCATATGTATATATGTATTCATATATATTCAGCAGATTGTATATTCATCATATTTTGAGATAAATTTATGTCAAGACCCCAAACCCGGTCATGATGGCGCCCTGCCGCGAGGCTGGGCAAGCCTGACCAACGCCTTCTCAATACAACGA
>MU719714.1:0-11924 GCA_026770625.1 Nicotiana glauca
TCCAGCTGGAAAAGGATCTATCTTATGTTGAGGAGCCAGTGGCCATTTTGGATAGGCAGATCAGAAAGTTGAGGTCAGAGAACATCGCTTCAGTGAATGTCCAGTGGCGGGGTCAGCCGGCTGAGGAGGCGACTAGGGAGACCGAGCGGGATATGCGCAGACAGTACCCTCATCTTTTTGCTACTTCAGGTATGTTCTCTATGCTCGTTCGAGGAATACGAATGTTTAACTGTAGGAGGATGTAACGACCCGGCCGGTCGTTTTTGGAATTCACGCCCTGATCCCCCATTAACTGCTTTCCCTAAGTTCATTTCTGCTATTTTGGTTTGCCGGGACGTTCGTTATTAGGATTTGGAGTGTTTTGGGACACTTAGTCCCTAAATAAGAGCTTAAGAGTTGAAAAATGGTCCGTATTTGGAGCAGTGTGAAGACGACCTCGGAATGGAAATATGATGGTTCTGTTAGCTCCGTTAGGTGATTTCGAGGTTGGGAGCATGTTCGGAATGTCATTTGGAGGTCCGTACTCTTTTAGGCTTAAAATGCCGAAGTTTGAATTTTTGAATTTCCAGTCCGATAGTGAGTTTTTGATCCGAGGGTCGGATTTGAATTCCGGAAGTTGCTGTAGCTCCATCATGTCATTTGGGATGTGTGTGCAAAATTTCAGGTCATTCGGGCAAGGTTTGGTTAGGTTTTTGATCGAAAGCGTTTTTGGTTAGAATTTGAAGTTCTTAGGCTTGAATCCTTGATTTAATCGGGTTTCCAGCGTTGTTTCGGGTGATTTAAGGATTGTTACAAGTTTAAATAAGGTATTAGGTGGTATTGGTGTTGTTGGTTGGGGTCACGGGGGTCCCGGGATGATTTCGGATGCTCAACGGGTTAATTTTTGGAAGTTAGAAGGAAATTGCAGCAGGCTTCTGTTGTTTTTGCTTCTGTGGTTTGGGAACTGCAGAAGCGGCCTTTGCGCCGCAGAAGCGGTTAAGCTCCTCCTCCTCTGAGACTGCAGAAGCGGTCTGTTATGTGTAGAAGTGGCTGTTAAGCCGCATAAGCGGAGTCGCAGGAGCGACCTGGGTACCGCAGAAGCGGAAGCTGGACTTCCCTCCACTTTCCGCAGAAGCGGAATATTTTCCGCATAAGCGGAGCTGCAGAAGCGGCTTGTGAATCACAGAAGCGATTTTGAGGCTTCCCCTCATAGACCGCAGAAGCGATCATTTTTCCGCAGAAGCGGTCCCTTGTCCGCAGAAGCGAAAATACCTGGGCAAAAATAGGAAATATCGAGAGTTTAATTTCATAAGTGTGAAAATCAATTTTGAGCTCGGGCAAGGGCGATTCTGAGAGGATTTTGAAGAGGATATTATTGGGTAATATTTCTATGATCCTTTCTAATTATATTCCATCATTTAGTAGTTAAACCCACCTTTTAAATTCGAATTAAGGATTAAAATTGGTTAAATTGGGGTAAAACTTCTTAGACCTAACTATTGGGTTTTGAAGGGGCATTTGACCTCCGATTTCTGAGATTTTTATATGGTTAAACTCGTGAGAGTACGAGGTTTCTGAAAACGTAAAAATTATTCGATTTCGAGACGATGGCTGGAGGGGCGTTTTGGTCATTTTACCTATTTTTGCGCCCTAGTTTTGATTTTATTAGTGGAATCAGTTAATTGCAATATTATTTACAATATGTAATTGGTTTGAATAGATTTGGGCCACTCGGAGTCGGATACTCGTGGCAAGGGCATCGTTCCCTAGTTGATTTCGCACCGGTTCGAGGTAAGTGGCTTGCCTAACCTTGTGTGGGGGACTTCGTCCCTTAGGATGTGATAATTGATAATTGAATGCTTTGTATGTGAGGTGACGAGTGCTTACTTGAGCAAATTGTTGAAATCCGGATTTTTACTTAATTATTTGATTTGGATTCTCTTTCATATTTGCCTTACTTTACTTGCTTTAATAGTCTGTGCTAGCGTAGAAGGGAATGTTTAATTGATCCAAGCTGCCTATTTGTTTAAATTGTCTTAACGATGATTACGTGGAGCATGTTAGGCTAGTATTCTTTGATGCCTTGTATTGTTGTACTTAAATTTATGAGTATTTCTCTAATGTTGGTTGCGCATTTACATCGGGACTACGGATGCGATATTCCGGGAGTTCCCCCTTGTTTGTTTACTTTGGGACTACGGGTTTGATTCCCGAGAGATCCCCCTGCACTTTTATTTTTTGGGACTATGGGATGGTATCCCGGGAGATCCCCCTGCATTTTATTTTGGGACTACGAGACGATATCCCGGGAGATCCCCATGCACTTTTATTTTGGGACTACGGGACGGTAACCCGGGAGATCCCCCATGCACTTTTATTTCGGGACTACGGGACGGTATCCCGAGAGATCCCCTTGCACTCTGATGATTTGATTTAGTGCTTCTGTTTTGTCCTGCAGTACTATATTTCATCGATATGTCTTATCACATAGCTGTGTTTATTGGTTTTCATTAGACTTCGATACTGTTAATATCTTGCTATTTTATTGTTTCTGTCTCAGTAGGGCCCTGACATTTCCTCGTCACTACCCAACCGAGGTTAGGCTTGGCACTTACTGAGTACCGCTGTAGTGTACTCATGCCTCTTCTGCGCATGTTTTTCATGTGCAGATCCAGGTGCTTCTGAGTAGGCGTACCATCAGTAGCTGTCAGGGAGCGTACTGGGGACTTGAGGTATACATCTGCTACGTTCGCAGATCCGCAAAGTCTCCTTCTCATTTTACCCATAGTTATTAGATGTTTTTTCGATCCTTCTTTGTATTAGACTATTCTGGTGATTAGAGCAGTGTAAGAATTCTCATAGCCTGTGTTGTCCGTGGGTTTCCGGGTCTTGGAAGTTATTTCAGAAATTGGTATTTAAGTGTATGTATCAGGCGACAGCTGTATACATTACTCATGTTATTTAGTTTTGATTATAATTTCACAATTGTTATTATTTTCGCTATGTGTTCGGCTTACCTGGTCATGAAGACTAGGTGCCGTCATGACGTGTTCACAGTTGGTGAACTAGGGCCGTGACATGTTGACAGTGTATATTATTGATACTATGACTACCTGAGATGTGTGCACTAGGTGCATAACTGTGTGTGAGTGATGTGGTGGAGACTCTATTTACAGTAGAAGAATTATTCTTTCCTGATCTTGAATAGTGAAGGTAGAGATGACCCAGCCTATTATGCCACAAGAGATCCCCAAGAATTTCATTAGAGGTATATGCATTGCACACTGAGTATGTTCTGTTAGAAGAACCTGTATTGGAATTTAAAAGGACTTGTACACTTTTATTATCACACAAACATGAAAAGAAATGGATGCAATAGGTGCTGAATCGCAAGGATGGTGTTGACAGTGTACATTATTGATACTATGACTACCTGAGATGGGTGTACTAGGTGCATAACTGTATATGAGCGACGTGGTGGAGACTCTATTTATAATAGAAGAATTGTTCTTTCCTGAACTTGAATAGTGAAGGTAGAGAATGCCTTTAGCTTTACCAATCTGTAGAGGCCTCCTCAGTGAAAGGCCCTGTCGACGAATACATGAGAATTTTGAAACTGGCAACATATAGGACTCTTTTTAGAGTGAATTAAGGACTGAGAATGATATTTCCAATTATTTTCACCTTTACTTTATATCCATTTGGCAAAGAGACCAAAAAAGGGTAAACTAGAGTTTTGATATTACTCAATGAGGCTTTGTTATAAGTCATGTGGTTAGTGGCTCCTGAGTCAAGAATCCAGGAATCAACATTTTCCTTGAAACTTTTGTAAGATTGTTTATGGGCTCAATAGAAGTGGTACAAGCAGTCATACCTGCAAAGTTAACATCACCAGTCATGTTCATTTTTCCTGAGTTGTCTCCATTGTTTCCATTCTTAAAGGTCTCCAATATGCTCACCAGTTGTCCATATTGCTCCTTGCTTAATTTTTGCATGGTTCAACCTTGATCTTGAAGGTTTCTTCCTTCATCTGTCATGTTTATTTCATCACTTGTTGTTTCAAACACATTTGCTGCTAGGTTATTTCCCCATGTTGCCATTGTTGTACTTCAAGTTCTGAGGGTATCCGTGTTGTTTATAGCATTTATCCTTAGAGTATCCCAGCCTCTTACAGAAATCACAGAATGGTCTAGATCTATTTTCCATATAGCCTCTTCCATAGTTGTTGTTCCCAGTAGCATTTATGTGTTGGGTATAGTTTGTCCTATAACGGTTGTTTCCTGGACCATTAACATTCAGTGATATGGACTTAATCACTAGTTGCTAATTTTGTGGTTTAACTTCTCTTTGCTTCTCTTCTTGTATGAAAATAGAAAAGGCTTGTGCAATGCTTGGAAGGGGTTTCATCATCAATATGTCTCACAACAGTATACACCCCATTTAAACCCATCAAAAACTGTATCAGTCTTCTATCTTGCTCAGCCTTATGCATATTAGCTTTAGCTCCACAAGTGTACTGGCAGTTGCATTGTCTGTGTGCATTCAATGTGTTTAGCTTCTCCCGTAGCTTCTTCATTTTTGTATAATAGCCTGTTATGTCAAAGGTTCCCTGACTCAGATCGTTAATTTCCTTATGAAGTTGGTAGAGCTTTGCTCCGATGGTTTGGTCATACCTATCTTCTAACTCCTTCCATAACTCTTTTGCATCATTCACATATTGCAAACTATCCGCTAGATCTTTTGAAAGAAAATTTAAAATCCATGAAGTCACCATATCATCACATCGCTCCCAGTGATCAAAAGTTGCATGTCCAATTGTTGGTTTCTGATACCTCCCTGTTATGAAACCAACCTTATTTTCACTTAGAGGGCTCTAAGTGCACCTCTCCTCCAAGATCTGTATCTTGTGCCATCAAAAGCCACATGTACCAACACTGAACCTGCACTCTTCGATGGATGCATGTATAGGGGACTCGACGTATCTAAGGTATCCTTATCTACAACACATTCCTCGTCTGCAGTCATTGCTCAAATCACAGATCACAACTGATTTAACCGTGAATCGAAGGCGAAAATGAAAATTCAACAGAGACAAAACAGAAAACCATGCTTCGAGAAAGCAGAGGCTAAAAATGCTAAGAGTTGTTGCTATCAGACGAGATCACAATGAAATTACAATTTCGAACAGAATTTCAAAAAAATGATTAACGATCTCAAAGAAAACCTAGATTTTCGATTGGAAATTAAAGAGAAGACGAAGTAAGAGACTATGAATTACCTCAATAGATGACTACTAGGCTCTAATACCATGTCAAAGTTGAGAACTAATGGAGAGATATTTGAGTTGAAGCTCAACTGCCACGACTGAGGTCCATGAAGTTCAGAGAAGAAGAAGAAGCTTCGAGAGAATTTCAGATTGGGGAAACATTTCTCATTAGCTAGAAATCAGAAAAATTAGTGCGTCTATGCATAAGATGTTGTATTTTTACATTTGTCATCTACCACTAACCTCCTAAACTACCAATCAGTAATACGCTAACATCAACTAACATCCTACCTAACTATTTGCAATAATCATAGCCAATTCTATCAATTACCAAATGTGGCTACTAATTAAATAATTACAATGCAACTCTAATCTTAACAGTAATGAATGCGATCACACCAAATCAGTTGTTATATGAAGTGGCACAATTCACCGTTATGTAACGACAGATTTAACAATACGATGCAATAAAATTTAAGTAACAATCAATACAAATATCTTATTTAAAGTAATAATATGGTACAATACAACGGGTAACAACCATCCAAACAAGTTGTAGTATCGATATAATAATAGCACACACAATTGCCATTCATTATTAGAAAACAATTTTCCAGTGTCATACTATTGCACACTAAACGTCAAAGCAATATAAATATATGCTTCTGTTTTTATATGAGGAGATTACAACCCACAATTGTCTATCAAGTCTCTAGTTGAATTCACATATTTATACCAACATTACTATTTGCATGCATTTTATTAGTAGTATTCCTAGCATTGATAACTTTTGTTATAGTAAGAACTATATTTTTACTAGCAAATTATAATGATATTGTCATTTAAGAAGTTTTTGGCAACTGTGTTTCTTTTTATGGTCTCAAAGCATCTTCTATTTGTAATGGTGAGACGACAGCAATGTGTATATAGTGGACAAAAAAAAGTTATACGAATAGGGTTTATCAATAGTTTTTTCATTATAAGTGGTTGCGAGACATTTCAATTGGTGCATTGATATTAAGAGAAACACAGTTAAAGATAATAGCAAGAAAGAAAATAGTTTAGAGAAACTAAAATCGTTTAGTGCTACAATATGCTATGCTTTATATTGAATATGTTATTGTGAGCAATACATATTGTAGTCTCACTATCACAGAATATGGAAATGACTGGCATAGGTTGTGGCCACAACTTTATATTAAGTAACATATGTTGATACCCAATTTTTTCCTGTATATTTTTATGTACAAAATACCTTTCAAAATAGTATATGTATGTATATATGAGTGTGTCCAAATGTTTTAGTATTTTCTAATTTTTAAAAGATTTTTAAATCAATTTATTACCCTATTTTAGCAGTATAAAAAATAATAATTATTCCTCATATTATTATTTTTGGTGATAAATTTATTTTATTCTCATATTTATACTAAAATATAGCTAAGGTAACTTTTACACATTTTTACAAATTTATTTATTATTTTTAAAAAGCTAAATTGCATATAATTATAATTTTAGCCTATTTTAGGATTTAATTGTGTTTATAATTATAAAATTGATTCCAATATTTTTAATTTAATATTTAAGTATTATTTATTAGTTAATTACCTTTAATTTGTTTTCAGAAATTATTTTACTATTTTATAAAATAAAAGAGGGAAAAAGTGACTGTTTAGATACTAGCCCTATTTTATTTCAATTATAGCCCAAATCAACCCCCCCAATTAAACCCCAATTTTAATTTCAAATAGACCAGACCAATCCCTAAATTACCCGCCCCTAACCCATTTATTTTACCCGTCCGGCTTCCCCTTTTGATTCAGGTAGTTGATCATTTTGATCTGGTCACCATTCCCCCTTTCCTTTTTTAATTCACAAACACCCCTTAACCCTAATCACTTTCATTCATCCACCGCCTCTGAAACCCCTCTCCTTTCTCAAACTCTCTCGAATATTCCCTAACCCTAGCCGCCTCTCACCGCCTTCAACCTTGAAACCACCGAAATCTATGGCTTCTCAGGCCATGGGAGTCTTAAACTCACCTCCCTTTGCTCTTACACACTTGACACCTGAATATTTGAGGTCCGACCTCGAAGGTTTTCACCTAGACCTTTGCCAGCTCGAGGTTTCACGACCATCTCCAGCCTTGCTCCGGCGTATCCTGGTCTTCTGAGTCTGATTCTAACTTCTCCGACTCAGATCGGCAACCTCTCAAAGCCTTTCTCATTTCTAGGGTTCTTCTGAAACCCTAACCCTTCGAGGTTCTCTCCGATTTCTTTAGATTTGTTGTGTATCTGTGCTCTCTTTGAGTTTTCAAATGATTTCCCTAACTTTTCTTTCAAAAACTACTTTAAAAAGCCTTTCTTTCCCGATCTAGGGTTTCCTAAAAATGTCTAAGTATCTTTTAAGATTTTTTTTGTCATTCGTGTGTATTTGCCTCTACTGTATCATGCTCTTGTATGTTTCTCTTACTGTATTTCCTATATTATGTCTCGTATTCTTTCTACTGTGTTCTTGTCCTTTTTCTTTTATCATGTTCTTGTATGTTCTTTTACTGAGTTTTATACTCCATTCTTGAATGTTCTTTATTGTGTTCTATATGCTCCACGCTTATGTTTCTTCTACCATGTTTTCCATATTATGTTCTCATATGCTTTCTACTATGTTCTAGTATTTCTTCTACTATGTTCTCGTATTTCTTCTACTATGTCCTGCTATACTATACCTTTCTACGGTGTTCTTTGCTATCTTCCTTCTATTGATCCTTATTTAAGTTTCTTCTAAGAAAAGACTTTCTTAAGCATGTTTCTTCTGGGAAAAAAATCATGTTTCTTCCAGTATTTTCCATTATGTTCTTTGAATCTTTCTACTGTGTTTGCATGTTTTCTCATGGGCTTCTAAAGGAAACCTCTGAGCCTGTTTCGACTACTTGCCTCCTTATCTCTGTATTTGATTCAAGGTGAAACCCGTAGAATTTGGGGATTCTGCCGAGGTTCGATTATGAGAACTAGGGTTTTTTTTTTAGAAGCCTTAACTCTTTCAGACTGATTTTTGAATCTCTGAACTGAGTTTGGAAACCTTTGTCTTCATACAATGTTGAACCTTTTGCAAAACTCTTCTACATTGGATTCTTTCTATTGATTTTACAAGGGCATGGCAAGTTTCTTTCGTGTTTAACGTGTCTGTATGCTTTTATATGAGATGAATCTTACTTCAAAAAAGGTTTTCAAACTTGTGATTAATTCAAAATTCCTTTTAAATAGGTCTAATTGATTTGTTTGCTGATTTCCTTAAGTTAAAAATCTTTCCCATCTTTCTGAGTTGGTTCATTCATACAAAATCTCCTCAGATTTCTTTGCTGTTAATTGATTTTCTTTTCTTAAATTATACAACTGTGTATTTCAGAAACCCTGTCTTTAAATAACCTTTATGTATTTGCTCTCAATTGCATGCTTTACACAAAGTGTTTATTTAAATTCCTTTCCTTAAATGGTTTTACCCATTTGAATCTGAATCCCTTAATTAAGGAAAGCGTTGTGTAATTGATTGACAATCAGTTTTCAAACTATTTTCTTACCTTATTTCTGCCTGCTTTCTGCACTATAAATACACTACTTTTCTTTCACACTTCACACGATTAACAATCCTTCACTTCTGAATTCTCACTCTCACATAATAGAACTCTCTCTTTTTGTCCGCACTCTAACTTTCACAAGACTATTGCTTTTCCCTATTTGTTTCCTTGAAATTGGTATGTCCTAATTTTAATTTTTAGCATCACCCCAATGTGTTTACTTACAACTTTCTACATCTCTATCTCTTTACTACTTCTGCAGATTTAATAACTTAAACTAGCATGTTGGTTTTTTTTGCTTGTTTTTTTTATGAACTCTTCTTCCCTGTTCCCTTTATGTGCTTTGAGTTACAGTTTAAAACATGGAAATATTCAAGTTGTTTTCTATGGATTAAACTTGATCCCATAGGGGAATCCTGACCTCTAAACAATGTGTTCTAGTAGGCTTATGGGTGTGCCAACGTCTCTCACTGTTAGGTTATGCCCACTAGCCTGCTTTTATCTCTTGCAACTCCCCATTCCCTACATCACTATATGTACTGTTACCCTTCCCCTTTTTCCTTTTCATAATTCTGCACTTGCACTCTCTCTTAGTTCCTAAGTTCTGCCCCCCTCTGGTGAGCCTTGATTTGGGACCTTGAGTTCCCTCTGAACTTGGACACCTGAGGGTTGGCCCTTCCATACTGCACTTTGGTTTAATATGATGATACATTTGGGTGTAAGCATTGCCTGGAGTTCTTAAGAAGATCTTAGGGAACTTTAACACACTAAGTGGTAGAAAGGCTTTGAAACATGATCTATGGAGTTGGTTTACTTCATACTTCGGACAGGAAGTCTGAATCATGCTCTCCTTGGTTGTAATTTTCAATTTCTGATGTGTTTTCTTTACTTCATTTTCTTTGGAATATAATAACTTAGTAATAAACTTTTGGGGACGGTTAGTGAAAAGGGAGGGGTAATCATGCATGTAAAATGGTAGATAATTTGCCTACAGGAATATCTAATTTCAATATTTCTCATGTAGTTACCATGCCTATAAGACTCCTGCATTTTTCATGTAATTACCATGCCTATAAGACTCCTGCATTTTTCATGTAGTTATCATGCCTATAAGACTCCTGCATTTGTCATGCAGTTGTCATTTCTATAAGACTTATGGATTTCTCGTATAGGTACCATGACTATAAGATTTCTGCATCTCATTTAGGTACCATGTCTATAAGAACTTCTGCGTTCTCATTTAGAAGCCATGACTGTAGGGATCCTGCACTTTCATGTAGATATTATGTCTATAGCTTGTGCACATGCGCATAGAAAATATGCCTATAGGTCCTTTCTGATTCGTGCATATCCACTTCTCACTAGGCAAACGTGTTTATAAGTCTTAATAACCAAACTCAATCAGATGTCATGTTCATATCAAACCCAACATTTAGATGTCATGCCTGTAGACGCGTAATTTTTGACCCTCCCCAAGAATTTTCACATTTTTAGCGTAAATATTTAATTTAGGTCTAATATAGCTATTTCAAGTAATTTTGACCATTTTACTTTATTTTCATTACAAAAATGAAAAAATACAAAAAAAAAAAGATATATAAATTTTAGTTTGTGTATTTGTCATAAACTTGAAAAATACAAAAAATAGTACTTTATATTTTTATCTTTATATAATTTCAAAAATAAAAAAAATAATTTTATTAATGTTTTGTAGCCATTTTAAACTTAAAAAATACAAAAAATAATACTTTATATTTTATCTTTTTATAAAAACAAAAATTGTAAAAAATAGTTTTATTAATGTTTTGTAGTTATTTTAAATCTTGAAAAAATACCAAAAATAGTTTTGTTTTAAGTGTTAGTCTTATTTTTATAGTTATTTTGCTTATGTATGATTAATTAAATAACATCGTATTCTTATTCTCGGTTTTGGGCAAAGAATAATAGTTGGGTTCAAACTAGCCGTTTTTAGGCATAATTTTCGGACTTAGCCCATAATAATCCGAGCCCACACGCATGGGGAACACGGACAGAACACACCCATAACCCATGTGATACCCATCACTCTTTACCCATAACCCATGTGAGACCCATCACTCTTTACCCAACCCACGTGAGCCCCCTCTAATTTTGGTCTTCAGATTTTAAACAATTTATACACACACACAACACACAGGAGAGGGACACGTTTTTGAACGTTGAAGGGCATCAGATTTTAGACAGTAGATCACGTTTGGAAAGGAAAAAGAGACTACTGCTCATCTTCTTCATTTTCAAAAGAACTCACGTTTTTGGAGGGGATAATATTACTGTTCAGTCATTCTTCTTTCTGAAGAATCAAGAACACAAAACAAAAACCCTAAGCCCCTCCCATCGTAAACCAAACCACCTCCAACGACCACTGTCACTACCCAAACGACACTCACCAAACGACCCCTTCAGCCCGTTCCTCACGCCAAACGACCAGGCGACCCCTACTGCCTCGTCGCTTCTGTGCTTCAGCCGTCTCTCACGTCCAAGACGACCCCCGTACTCTATCTTCCACAAACACCATTCTTCAACTTGTCTCTTCGAACCCATATTTCTGACCAAACCAGTAGCTAGCTACAAAATAAGAGAGGAAGAGGAGTTCGAAAAACAGTAACGATAGTAGAGGAGCGAGCAGAAAACGTCCGGAGTTGTGCTGAGTCGAGGTTTTCCGACGCCGGTTTGAGTTCCGTCCAGAGGTTGTCGAATTGTCGTGATATTTTTTCCCGTTGTAGTGATGAACTGTATTCGATTTGTTTGATTTGAAGAGGGAGCTGTATCGCTATCACTGTAAGCATTCTTTTCTGGTTTGTGGTTTATGATAATGTATCTACTATGTTTTCCTTATTTTGATTTTGTTGGAAATGATATTTCTAATCTCAGAATTTGGTTCCTTGTTTGAATATGAGTTTGTCTGTGAAAAGGATACATACATCTTAGTTAAACACTTGGCCTTGAATTAAAATAATTGGGTTTTAGTTTTATTGAGTTTTATCATTGATTAGCTAGAGTACTTTGGCAAAATAATAATTAAATGAGTGCCAATCGAATTTCTTTGGTTGAACCCACGTTGAGATT
>MU719715.1:2869-22781 GCA_026770625.1 Nicotiana glauca
GAGCGACATACGCGACAATGTCCTTTTTCATCCTACGCCACCAATAATGCTGCCGCAAGTCCTAATACATCTTCGCGGCACCCGGGTGAATAGAATACCGAGAACTATGGGCCTCCGCTAAGATCAACTCTCGAACCCCATCAACATTGTACACAAAAACTTGCCCCTGCAATCTCAACACCCCATCGTCACCTAAGGTTATCTTCATGGCACCTCCACGCTGCACTGTGTCTCTCAGGACACATAAATGGGGATCATCAAACTGCCGCTCACGGATACGCTCCAATAGAGAAGAAAGAGCGACCGTGCAAGCCAACACTCTGCTAGGCTCAGAAATATCTAATCTCACAAAACGGTTGGCCAAGGCCTGAACATCTAAAGCAAGCAGTCTCTGGCTGACCGGAATATAAGCGAGATTACCCATGTTGGCAGACTTTCTACTCAATGCATCGGCCACCACATTGGCCTTACCTGGGTGGTATAAGATAGTAACATCATAATCTTTCAACTACTCTAGCCATCTCCTATGCCGCACATTCAACTCCTTCTGCTTAAACAAGTACTGAAGGCTCTTGTGATCCGTGTATACCTCACACGCCACACCATATAGATAATGCCTCCAATTTTTCAAAGCATGAACAACTGCTTCCAACTCTAGGTCATGAACTGGATAATTCTTCTCATGAATTTTCAACTGTCTCGAAGCATAGGCAATAACTCTGCCATCCTGCATCAGTACCGCTGCAAGCCCAGTACGGGAAGCATCACAATAGACGGTGTAAGGCCCTGAACTCGTGGGCAAAACCAATACTGGTGCCTTAGTCAGGGCTGTCTTGAGCTTCTGAAAGCTCGCCTCGCACTCATCTGACCACTTAAACTGGGCACCCTTCTGGGTCAACCTGGTCATCGGGCCTGCAATAGAAGAAAACCCCTCTACGAACCGACGGTAGTAACCTACTAACCCCAAGAAACTTCGAATCTCGGTCACTGAAGCCGGTCGAGGCCAATTCTTGTCTGCCTCAATCTTCTTTGGATCCACCTGAATACCCTCTACTGATACAATATGACCCAGAAACGCAACCGTACTCAACCAGAACTCGCATTTTGAAAACTTAGCATATAGTTGACTATGCTTCAGAGTCTAAAGAACCACTCTGAGGTGCTGCTCATGCTCCTCCTGACTGCGGGAGTACAAAAGGATATCATCTATAAAGACTATCACGAACAAGTCTAGATAAGGCATGAACACTCGGTTCATCAACTCCATAAATGCTGCTGGGGCATTGGTCAGCCCAAATGACATGACTAAAAACTCACAGTGCCCATACCGAGTGCGGAATGCTGTCTTAGGGACATCAGACGCCCTAATCTTCAGCTGATGGTAGCCAGATCTCAAGTCTATCTTTGATAACACCCTTGATCCCTGGAGCTGGTCAAACAAGTCATCTATCTTCGGCAGTAGATACTTATTCTTTATCGTCACTTTGTTTAGCTGCCAGTAATCAATACACATCTGCATCGAACTATCATTCTTCTTCACAAATAACACCGGCGCACCTCAAGGAGAAACACTAGGCCTGATAAAGCCCCTCTCTAGCAAGTCCTGCAACTGATCCTTTAGCTCTTTTAACTCTAGCGGGGCCATGCGATACGGCGGAATAGAAATAGGCTGAGTGCCCGGAACCAGATCAATACAAAAATCAATATCCCTGTTGGGTGGCACACCCGGCAGGTCTGAAAGGAAAACCTCGGGAAACTCCCATACAATAGGAATAGAGTCAATAGAAGGAACCTCTGCACTGAAGTCGCGAACATACGCCAGATAAGCTAAACACCCCTTCTCGACCATGCGTCGAGCCTTAACGTAGGAAATAACATTTCGGGTGGCGTGACCTGGGGTCCCTTTCCACTCTAGTCGGGGTAATTCTGTCAAAGTCAAGGTCACGGTCTTGGCGTGACAATCTAGGATAGCATGATACGGGGACAACCAATCCATCCCCAATATAACATCAAAATCCACCATATCTAACAGTAATAATTCAACACGAGTCTCAAGACCCTCAAACACAACCACGCCGGAACGATGCACCCGGTGAACTACTATGGAGTCTCCCACCGACGTAGACACATAAACAAGAATGTCCAAGGCATAACTACACATAGTCAGGCAAGGTGCAAAACAGGAAGACGCATATGAATATGTAGACCCAGGGTCAAATAGTACTGAAGCATCTCTATCGCAAACAAGAATGGTACCTGTAATCACAGCATCTGACGCCNACGGCTAACCTCTACCTCTGGCGGGATGGCCTCCACCTCTACGGTCTCGACCTCCACCTCTGTGATCCCTACCCCCGCCCCCTAGCTGGCTGGGCAGGCTGTGGGTCAGCTGGTGCCTGAATCATGGGGCGAGGACCCTGCTGTTGTGACTGTGTACCCCTCAATCTCGGGCAAGCTCTCCTGATGTGACCGTATTCTCCACACTCATAACACCCCTCGGAACGACGAGACTGGCCCTGACGGCCCGAATGACATCCACGAACACTCTGAAGAGGCTGTGCATTGGTGGGCTGCGTATCTGAATACTGCTCACGAAAACCACGATCACCTGAACCACACTGTGAAGCCTGGAGGGCTGACTGAAAAGGCCTGGAAGAATGGCCCCTATCATAAGAATCCCTGCCTCCAGATGAGGCACCACCGAAGCAACCTGAGTGATGGGGCTTCTTGTCTGCCCTATAACCGCCCCCCTGTGGTAAAACCATCTCGATCCTGCGGGCCACATTGGCCGCCTCCTGAAAAGTAATATCACTACCTGCCTCTCTGGCCATCTGAAGACGGATAGGCTGGATCAACCCATCAATAAATCTCCTCACTCTCTCCCTCTCAGTGGGGAGTATGACGAGGGCATGGCGAGCCAGATCGATAAACCGGGTCTCGTACTGTGTGACCGTCATAGATCCCTGCTGGAGGCGCTCAAACTGCCTCCGATAAGCATCCCTCTGAGTAACGGGAAGGAACTTCTCTAAAAACAACTCCGAGAACTGATCCCAAGTCAAAGGCGGCGACCCTGCTGGTCTAGCTGAACAGTAATCCCCCCACCAAGTCTTGGCAGATCCAGACAAACGAAAAGCCGCAAAATCAACTCCGTTGGACTCCACAATGCCCATGTTACGAAGAACCTCATGGCAGCTGTATAAGAAATCCTGGGGGTCCTCAGAAGAAACTCCGCTGAATGTAGCAGTGAAGAGCTTAGTGAATCTGTCCAACCTCCATAAAGCATCTGCAGACATAGACGCTCCATCACCGGTCTGTGCAACTACCCCCGGCCGAACTACCGCAGCTGTCTGAACCAGTGGAACCTGAGTCTGGGGAGCTACCTACTCCGGAGTACGTATAGCAGGAGTCTGGGCTTCTCCTCCAGCTTGAGGAGTGGCTGGTGCTGTAGGAAGCAATCCTGCTCTGGTGATACTCTCCATAATACCAACCAACCGGACCAAGGCGTCCTGAAGAACAGGGGTAGCAATAAGCCCCTCTGGGCCCTGAGCTGGGCCTACCGGAACTGTCTGGGTTGGGGACAGAACCTCCTCGCCAAGGTTAACCTGAGTATCTACCACTAGTGTTGCTTCTGGTGGCTGGGTTCTGCCCCTACCTCGGTCCCTAGCCTAGCCACGTCCTCTGCCCCTAGCGGGAGCTGCCTGGGGCTCGGAATGCTGATCAGCGGATGAGGAAGCGCGTGTTCTAGCCATCTGCGAAGAACAGAGTAGAAATTCAATCAACATTTGAGGAACCAAATCGCACGACAAGAAAGTACAAATGAGAGATTTTTCCTAACTCAATAGACTCTGGGGAACAAGTACAAACGTCTTCGTACCTACCCCTCAGACTCTACTAAGTTTGTTCGTGAGTTGTGAGACCTATATAACCTAGTGCTCTGATACCAACTTGTCACGACCCCCTGTGCCGGTAAGTGCCTAGCCTAACCCCGGCGAAGTAGTGAAGAGGCTAGACTGGACATCACATAAACCTGTGCATTTATAAAATATACAGCAGAATATCGAATACCAAGAAAATCAACATCAAGGGAGGGGGAACATGCTGCGGGGAAATACAATTAAACAGTAATCCAGAGTAACAACCAAAAACAGCTTGATTCCGCAATGAAACAAGAAATAAATATTCAGACTTAACCACAGATGTCAACAACTGTTGCGGAGTGCAACCCGCTCCATAATTACCATTGTTGCGGCATGCAACCCGCTCGACATATTACTGTTGCGACGTGCAACCCGACCCACATTATTTATCATTTATTATTGTTGCGGCGCGCAACCCAATCCTTAGTATCATTTGTTACGGCATGCAACCCACTCCTCAATATCATTTAACAGTCTGAGTCCCCAAGAACAGTTACAATGAAGGGACACACAGCAGAAAAATATATAGCAAACATCCTGGCAAGGGAGTACAATTAACAGCTCAATCATCCCGGCTAGGGAGCACAATTAACAGTTCAATCATCCCGACAAGGAAGAATACATTAATAGTTCAACCATCCCGGCAAGGGAGAATACATTAAATACTTACAAATTGAGCGTCATCGATGCATATCGATCGATGCCAATGCTGAGGTAGACATACTTCCTTGATGAAGGTCAACACTTCTTCTTTCGAGATCAAAGTATTCCAACGGATGGTCCGAGTTACTCGATCATCGCGCCCATAACATCATATCATCAACGTCCGTTAACCTAATTCTTGAGGAGTCCATATCTATTTCCAGTGTATAGCAGATCTCTCAGTAACAATAATTGGAGCTCTAATGGATTATTAGTTGCTCAACCAACCTTTATAAACTATATAGTAACATAAATGGAGCAGTACCTACCTTTAAGAATTGTTAGTCAAAGACTAGGGGTTTTTAAAATTTGACAATGGGTAGCGGGGCATCATTTGTTTTTGCATGTGAAATTGTTGTTTGCACCATTTGAATAATCTGATGTGAGTATCTTTTTCGTAGTATATATATCTATAATTTCTTCAAAAGAAGTAACGAAAGGACCTCTTAGTTAAAATTATGAAATCTATATATAGATATGTCACGACCCTAGTTTTCCATCTCTGAACCGTCGTGATGGCACCTAGTCTCTACGGCTAGGTAAGCCTAACACTTTGCGGAATTTAGACGAAAACGTGAAAAACTAACAATTTAACTGGTAACTTTAATTAAGAGATTTAGATGCCGCTTGGCATATACAATAATCACTCTCTAACTAAACATAAATGCTCCCGAAACCGAGAATATCATGAGTCACAAGCTAAAGAAAGAAAACAGTGCTTCTAAACTCCAGAATCTATCAACGAAGAAAAATACAAGAAAGCCTTTAACTTAAGAAAGAGTAGATAGGGACTCCTAGGTCTGCGGACGCGGTAGACATACCTCGAAGTCTCTACAGTCGTCTCGACTCACTAGAAATGAGGCTGGAAAAAGGTATCTGGATTTGCACATGAAAAACATGTGCAGGAAATTGCATGAGTACACCACAACAGTACCCAGTAAGTGCCAAGCCTAGCCTCAATCGAGTAGTGACGAGATCATGTCAGGGCTCTACTGGTATAATATATAATAAAATAGTACATTATGAAATATCGAAGTAAAGATGAATACTAACATTAAACGAGAATGAAATCACAGAAAAATAACATCCCAGTACACATAGGTAGCAACAGTGGATCTCCCGAGATACCGTCCCGTAGTCCCAAACATAAAGGTACAGAGGATCTCCTGGGATGCTGCCCCGTAGTCCCAAACATAAATGTGAAGGGAAACTCCCGGAATATCGCTCCGTAGTTCCAAAGTACATATCTAGTGTGAGCACGTGATTTTTGCCCTATATGAATTACCCCTATAAATTCAAAACAAAATAATTTCTTTCAGTGTCTGCAATTATGTGGAATTTTGTGGCATTTTCTATTAATTGTGTGTATTTTTGTCTGTGCGTATAATTCATAAAAAATATAAAAAATAGTGCATCTGCATTTAGGACCCAATTATATATTTTTTAGGTTAATCATTTAACTAATGTTACCAAAAATATGAAAGAAAATACCAAAAATAGTTCATATTGCATTTTTACTCTTTAATTTCGAATTTGTGATTTTTCTTCTAAATTAGGAGTTAATTAATTTTATAAATACTATGCTTGAGTAATTAATATTGTTGATAGGTTAATTTAGTTTTAGGATTTAATTTAGGTTTTATTTTTAAATTTGGAAAAAGGAAACGAATTAAGAAGTAATTGGATTTAAAAACAAAAGGAAAGAAAAGGAATAATAAAAAAGGGGGCTGAGGCCATTTGGGCTGATTTAATTCCATTACCCAGGCCCAAGTGATTTCTATTATTGAAACCCGTCCAAACTCCCAAATACCCGGCCCAATCACTCAAAACCCGGCACGCCTCCTGCCCTTACCATCCAAACGACCCCGTTAAGGTTATAAGCCATCTGGACCGTCGAGGTTTTTCTCATCCAATGGCTGGGAAGTGAGGTCGTTCAGGTATATAACTGTCCGAACAACCCCCCTACCCCTCACTCGTCTCTCCCAATTCCTTCTTCAGAGATAACAAACCCTAGCCGCCGCCCAGAGATCCACCACCACCGGTGGCGGCGCCACCACAAATTGACCCTAAACTAACACCAAACACTCTCCTCCACTTCCACATCCCAAATCCCCAAACAACTCCGCTCAAATCCTTCCATAACTGCTCGAATTTTAGATCAAAGATCAAAATCCTAGCGTCGCCCAAATTTCCCCGATGGCGTCGCCGCCTCTGTTCGACCCCAAATCAACACTCTGAGACCTCTTTCCATCCCTCATTCTAAATCCCAACTCAGTTTCCTTCAAACACCTCCGGAGCGGTTCGAATATCAAATCAAAGGTTTAAGCCCTAAAAGCCTAAAATTGAAACTACGCATGCAAGATCAAGGGTCCTGTCTCATGAAGTTTTAGTTTACCAATTTCATCGTGAAATAATGTTATTTGTCTGTTCTTGTCAAGGAACATATGATTGACGTTATTTTGCGGTTTAATTTGCAAGGTCAGTCTTGTTCAGTTTTGAATCGGTAAGTTTTCTTCACTTTTTTTTGTTTATATTTTATTATTTTACCATTTGGTCCCATTCTCTTTCTTCTACCCCTCTCTAATTAGTTTTCTCCTGATGAATTTAGGAAAAGCACAAGTTCTGAATTTAGGTTTTCCTTTTCTTTCATTAGTTGTTTGATATTCGTGATGTGCCGTGCTTTCCAGTTTTCTCTTGTGATTGAGTTTGGTTTGTTCGTTTGCAGTGTTTGTTTTTTTTACTTAAGTCATTTTAAGTTTTAGATTTTCGTTTTAGTTTTCTTGATTAACTTTAAAACTCTTTTTTCTGATTTCATTTCGAATTCGTTTAATTAGTAACCATTTTTGGATTTGAAACCGCATGATAGAGAAGAATAGAAGTGAAATTGTTCCTAACTCTGTAGCCTCTGGGGATAAGCAAAGACGTCTCTCTACCGATCCTCATACTCTACCAAGCTTGTTCATGAATTGTGAGACCTAAGCAACCTAGTGCTCTGATATCAACTTGTCACGACCCGGATTTTCCACCTTTGGAATCGTGATGGTGCGTAACATTGCACTCGCCAAGCAAGCCAACGTTACCGAATATTTCACTTTTTCCTTTATCATTTTACAATTAATGTTTAACAAAACTAAATCAGTGAAAATAAAAGCGAAATTACATGATTTAAGTAATTACCCTTATACAATTAACAAAAACAGAAGTAGATACCACCCAAAAACTGGTGTCACAATTCACGAACAATCTACGAATACTACAAGTAATAGTTTGAAAGAAAAAACATCTGTCTTGGAGAAAGTAATAAGAGAAATGAAGTAAAGATAGGAGGGGACGGCAGGGCCAGCGGACGCCTGCAGGACTACCTTGGGTCTCCTAAATGCAATAATATCAACCAACCTCTCGATCAGCCACTAGCTCTGAAATCTGCACAGAATGTGCAGAGTGAAGTATCAGTACAACCGACCGCATGTACTGGTAAGTGCCGAGCCTAACCTCGACGAAGTATTGACGAGGCTATGGCTGAGAATAACACTATAGAACCTACAACAGTTTATTCTAAGACAGAAAGGAAATACAGAATGAAATATAACAATAACATGCATCAAATAAATACGGAACCCAGTCGTTCTACCAATACTCAGCTATAACCAATCTTAAGGGAATTTCAACACCACAAAACTGAACCTGAAGAGAAGATGAACACGTAAACAACAAATGATGCAGCGCGCATCCCAATCCTACAATATGACCAATAACAGTATAAATATTCATCCTTATTACTCCTTGTTGCGGCGTGCAAGCCGATCCCACCAGTCCACCCTTATTACTCAACAATATATCACCCTTATTCCTCCTGTTGCGGCGTGCAACTCGATCCGAATATATATATATATATATATATATATATATATACATTTCAATCATAAAATAAAGATAAGTATTTCACAAGTTAACACAAATCCTCCACAACACTTATACTTCAAACAAACATAATGGAATATCACTATAATTATGAAACTTCACCGGTTAAAACTACACAGCGAGACCATCCAAAGTATATATATATATATATTCAAATACATACATACATACATTTCAATCATAAAATAAAGATAAGTATTTCACAAGTTAACTCAAATCCTCCACAACACTTATACTTCAAACCAACATAATGGAATATTACTATAATTATGAAACTTCACCGGTTAAAACTACACAACGAGACCAACCAAAGTGTACCATGAAGCACCAATAAACCAACATAAGTCAACAGTGTGATATAATGAAACTATGAAACAATTAACAACACCAATAGAGAAACAACATTAAACAAGAAGCAATTAGGCATGGAAGCATCAATAAGCAAGTAGCAATTAAAACAGGAAAGCAATATATAGGGAAACGGTGGATATACATATATATATACACACACACACACATTTCAATCATAAAATAAAAATAAGTATTTCACAAGTTAACTCAAATCTTCCACAACACTTATACTTCAAACCAACATAATGGAATATCACTATAATTATGAAACATCACCGGTTAAAACTACACAGCGTGACCAACCAAAGTGTACCATGAAGCACCAATAAACCAACATAAGTCAACAGTGTGATATAATGAACCTATGGAACAATTAACAACACCAATAGAGAAACAACATTAAACAAGAAGCAATTAGGCTTGGAAGCATCAATAAGCAAGTACCAATTAAAACAGAAAAGCAATATATAGGGAAACGTGGGAAGGGAACAGGCTAAACAGGTAATGTGGCGACGCATTGGTGCTCGTCACCACACCAATACGCCACACATATGGTATTTTACACAACAAGCAAGTCGGAGATCCCTAATCCCTCAAGTCAAGGTTGGACCAAACACTTACGTCAAGCCAACGGGTATTTCACTGCTCAAATACCGCTTTACCTCTCAATTCCACCACCAATCCACTTGTATCTGACAATAATTAACTTAATAACATCATAAACACCAAAAAAAAACAATTCCAATGTATAATATAGATTTCCCAACACTTTCTCCAAAAAGTCAAAAATCGACGCCGGCCCTACTTGGTCAAAACTCGAAATTCTTACAAAAACCCGATTACCCATTCATCCCCGAGCCTGGATATACAATTGGTTTTGGAATCTGACCTCAATTTAAGGTCCAAATCCCCAAATTTCAGAATTCCTAAGTTCTACCCCAAAACACCCAATTCCACCATGAAAACACTAGATTTTAAGATGAAATCTTGTAAAAAGATGAAATAGATTGAAAGAAATGAGTAAGAATCATTTACCTATGGTTTGGGGAAGAACTTCCTTTAGGAAAATTGCCTCTTGATGTTTAAGGTTTTAAAATTTGAGATATGAATCCCAAATCCTATCTAAGTTATGTTTTGAATAGTTGTAGATGTCGCATTTACGACCAGAGCTTCGCAAATGCGAGACAAGCATCGCAAAATAAAAATCTGTTGCATTTCTGCTACTATCGCAAATGCATCATTTGGTCGCAATTACGATGACCCCCTTCCCTGACTACTTCGCATTTGCGAAGGTTTGTTTGCATTTGCAAACTCTATTGGCCTAGCCTTCTAATCGCATTTACAATGAAAGGCTCGCAAAAGGGGACCCTGCAGGGCTCGCAATTGCGATGCTTGATATCGTAATTGTATGATCAGGGGCTTGCAACAGCTTAAGCATACCGGCAACTATTTCCTAAGTCGAAAATCATTCCGTAGCCTATCTGAAACACACCCGAGCCCTGGGGGCTCCAAACCAAACATGCACACAAGTCTTAAAACATCATACGATCTGGTTCGCACGATCAAGTCGCCAAAATAAATTCTAGAACTATGAATTAAATACCAAAACACATGAAAATTTCAAGATAGTTGTAACTTTCTATTTTCTCGACCAAAGGTCCGAATAACATTAAATCACTTTCGTTTTTTAGCAAATTTTATAGATAAGGTTTAAATATTATAACGGACCTATACTGGACTCCGGAATCAAAATACGGGCCAGATACCAACAAGATCAAATCATTTAAGTCATTACATTTTCAGTCTTATCAATTTTCTCCAAAAAATCATTTCTCAGGCTAGGGACCTTGGAATTCGATTCTGGACATACGCCCGGATCCCATATTTTATTACGGATCCTCCGGGACTATCAGAACATTGTTCCGGGTCCGTTTACCAAAATGTTGACCAAAGTCAACAAAAATCATCTTTTAAGGCAAAAAATTATCATTTTCTTAAATTTTTCACATAAGGCTTTCCAGAAATGCGCCCGGACTGCGCAAACAAATCGAGCAGATATAAAATGAGGTTTTCAAGGCCTCAAAACACGGAATAGGATTCTAAAATAAAAGATGACCCTTTGGGTCAGTCACAACTTCAAAATCCTTAAGGAATCAACTTTCAGTATTAGGTGCCAAAATATTCCCGGGTCATCCAAAACCCGATCCAGTCATACGCCCAAATCTGAAATCATCATACAAACCTGTTGGAACCTTCAAATCCAGCTTCCGAGGTCGTTTACTCCAAATATTGACCGAAGTCAAACTTGGCCTTTTAAGCCAACCTTAAGGAACCAAGTGTTCTGATTTCAACCCAACTCTTCCAAATCCCGAACCAACCATCCCTACAAGTCATAAATCAGTAAAAGCAAGTACGGAGAGTCTTATTTAGGGAAACGGAGTTCTAGAGCAAAACAATCAATCGGGTGGGTACATAAAATCTTAAAGTAATTTGAAACTTCTGCAAATTTTTTCTCGATCAATTTTAATTCCATTTCATATTTTATTTTAAGTGTTGGCCCTTTCCTTCGCGCTTGGTAAGCGCTTCGCTGTAGCTTCTATCCGATAGAAACTCCCCACGACTGATGATTTAGATACTCCGGAAAATGGATCCAACTCCTCTCCATTTCCCTTTTATCCATTTTCCCCAAGTTCTAACTTCGATTAGGGACATATAGCATAAATTAAAATTAATGGCTCAGATTTAGCTGACTAAAACAAAGTCCTAACCATAATTTACATAATTAATAATTTATCCTTAATAAATACTCCCTCAGTTCCAATTTATGTGAACCTGTTTGACTGAGCACAGAGTTTAAGAAAAAATAAAGACTTTTGAAATTTGTGGTCCTAAAACAAGTGGAAAAGGGGCTAGAGTATTTGTGTGGTTATAAAATCTTAAGTTTAAGCTATATTATTATCAAATTTAGAAAGGATTCATTCTTTTTGGAACAGACCAAAAAGGAAATAATTTCAAGTAAACTGAAACAGAGAGAGTATATTACAACTTTTCTCTCTCTTCCTATTTTTTTCCCACAACGGTATTAGTCTTCTTCATTTTTACTTGAATTAATAACTTCCAGTTTAACTTTTGTTTTTTTTATTTAATCATTAATTTGATTGCAATTTTTTCCTTCGAAACTTCCTCTTTAAAAATTAAAATTAGATATCGCGGGGATATGACACTTCAATATTTTTAATAACTAGGTGCCATAATCATAAGAAAATTATGATTATCTTATTAAGTTTATGATTAATGTTTTTGTAATAATCATCACTAACTATATCAACGCAAATTCTAGCAACCTTGTTGCTACGCAATTAGCCCAGCCTAATAAAATTTGTGAAGAAAATGTCATGAAACTTTGCCCCTCTTTCAGCCTTCATACTATGTCATTTTCATGTAGTGGAAGAAGTGATGTTTATTCATAGAAGTACTGTAGTACTGTTTAATGTTTATAGAGTGTAAGCGATATCTTCATAATTTTATATCCTTCATTTGATAAGCCAACTTCCTTGGAACTTGATTTTCTCAGGTAAACCAATTCATGAATATAATATTTCAGTAAAAAAACTAATACGGCTGTGGAAAAAAAATAGGGGAGAAATTTTTTTTTTATATCTTTATTCATGGATAAGTTATTAATTATCTAAATTATAATTAGGGGTTAGCAAAATCTTAGCAATAAATTTTAATTTATGCCATATGTCCCTAATCTAAGTTAGAACTTGGGGGAAATGGAAAGAAGGTAAATGGAGAGGAGTTGGATCCCCGAATAATATTATATATTTCTACGACTCCACTCATAAAACCTAATGCTAATACTCATGACAAGTGAAACAACAACAACAACCCAGTATATTCCCACAAGGGGTCTGGGGAGGGTAATATGTAGACATGCCTTACCCCTACCCGAAAGGGCAGAGAGGCTGTTTCCAATCCACTCATGACAAGTGAAAGAATTTTGTAATTAAAAACACCTAAACTTTAACTTGGAATAAATTATAACTTTTATAAATGCCCTCTTACACTTGATCTGACACATCAAATATCTCAACAATTACGTAAATAACATATTAGCAAAATAAAATGTTACATTGANATATCTCAACAATTACGTAAATAACATATTAGCAAAATAAAAGGTTACATTGAATATTTAATATTTTCGTTTTTGAAACTACTTTTTTAACTTGTTAGTCAAATAAAATGGTGGTCAAGTGCAATCCAATAACTTAATTCTAATTAAGAAAAATATGTATTGTGTAATTATGATCACTAAGGACTAGTGTTGTGGAGACAAAGAAACAATGAATGAAGGCCAAAGGATTTTGGTTCAAATCCTTCTGAAAAGAAAGAACATAAATTTCTACACTCCCAAGTTATTTGATTTCATTTTCCTCAAACAATAGAATAGCCTAGTTAAACGGCATCTTATCAAAATAAAAGGTTATATAAATCATAGTATTTTCTTTTTAACATTATTTTTCAACTTGCTGTCAAATAAAATGGTGGCCAACTGCAATCCAATAACATAACTCAAACTAATAAAACATTTATTGTCTAATTATGATCATTAAATACTAGAGCTGGCGAGAGAAAGAAACAAAGAATGGAGGCAAAATGGGTTTGGTTCAAATCCTTCAAAAAAAGAAAGAACATAAGTTTCTGGTCTCCAAAATTATTTTAATCCTTTTTCCTATCACAATATCTTATATAAACTCCAATTGAAGAACTTAACTTTTTTCAACTGCAACAACGGAAGGAGGCAATGGAATGCATAAAGAAGAAAGTTAAAAAAGAGGCACAAAACCAACAAATGATGACTGGTAATGCATTCCCATTTCTCGCCTTTGGAAGTGCCTTGGCTCCTACTGGTGCTAGGGCAAGATCTTCATATGGTTCCTGTGGCTCTTTTCCATTTCAAAATACGATTTCAGGATTCAACTTTAGTGCGTCTTTTACTAACAGGGCCAGTGGATCTACTTCTTCAATAGTTCCCAGGTAGTACGACTATCATTCCAGGAAATTCTGGGACTTCAAGACCTAGCATGCGTAGTTGAATTTTTGAAAATAACATGCTTAATTGTTAAAAGCTTGATTATAAGCGTCTAAGTTCATTTTCCATTTGGGTTATCCGATGTGTGTGTCTTTTGTGTCATCATATAATGGTCATTAATTACAGTTCATGTTACTAGGAATTCAAAGTGTTCAAACAATAGCTATATAAGTGATCAGTCAAGTGTGTTGTCGCAAGAGTGGAGTTATTTATAATATTATCAGTATGTTTTATGTTTGTCCCGCTATTTCATCCTTTTGTGCCTTATAAGTTTTCTATTTTTAAATGGTGTTAGTCATTTCTTTAACTTACCATAAAGTGGTAGAACGCCCTAGTTTAAATTCCAACAAGAATCAAGCATACAGAGCCATGGTGGTTTTAAGTATCTAAGGTTATTATTTTATTATATATACATAGACAATTACGTGTAGATTTATCCTCATTGTTAATGATAACTTGATGTGGGTAAATATTAACTATTAAGATCGTAGTATATATCTACAGTTTCTTTTAAAGAAGTAACGAAAGGACTTCTTAGTGAAAAAAGAAGAAGTTTAACACACACCCACACATACATATATATATATATACAGCTGAAGAAAAAAGAAAAGAGTTCTAACCCTTGACTTGGGACTAGCGTACCATATATAACTTTCTCTCTGATATATAGAGGGTCGTTTCTTAAAATTTAATGATACTTTTCAATTTGATAGGAGTATAAATCTTACAGTGCCATCTTATTAAGATGGCATATAACTTTCAATGATTCTAATAAGAATATTACAAAAACGGAGATAGATAATTCAAAGAAACTAATAAAATAATTAGATAAGCATAACCAACATGTTTTTTCCAATTTTTCTCGCAAGTGTGCATTTGCCATATTAATTGTTATCTTTACACAAATAGGCATTAGATTTATTGTTTATTATTTCTAGTTGGTATACATAAATTATATATAGATTATACATGATTCGCCACATATTATGCGTGAATTATACATGTAATATACTTCTGCCAGCTATTTTTAGTTTAAGTAGTTGCGGGTGAGTGGCTATTTAGGTTAATTCTTCTTTACCAAAAAAAAGTATTCCAACACCAGTTAAAAATAATTAGATCTAAACTTATATTCTGTTATGCCCTAGTAACATGAGTTATAGCGAAGTTTTTTATATGATTTATTATTGTGACATGAATATATCAAGAAACCACAAATAGTATAATTTCAAAGGTTGTTATGGATTTTCTTAAAGTAGTACTTTCCAATAGCTAAGAAAGCTATTTTTTAATTGAAACACTTACTTTTGGTAAAAAAGGAATATATGTGTAACGACGTGACCGGTCGTTTCATGATGTACAACCTCGTTCTGCCCATTTCTGCTTCTTTATGTGTTGTTCGGCCGTATTTCATCATATTGTGTTGGTTGTTCTGTGTTCAGAATAGCTTTGGGGTGGAATGAGACACTTAGTCTCTAATTTAGGAGCTTAAATTGGAAAAAGTCAACCGGATGTTGATTTATGTATAAAAGGCCTCGGATGTGGATTCTGACAGTTCGGATAGCTCCATTAGGTGATTTTGGACTTAAGAGCATGTTCGGAAAGTAATTTGGAGGTCAGTGATAGATTAAGGCTCGAATTGGCGAAATTGAGAATTTCGCATTTTTTGGTTGGCAACGAAAATCTTGACATGGGGGTCGGAATGGAATTTATGAAATTGAAATTGGTCTGTTGTGTTATTTGTGACGCGTATGCAAAATTTCAGGTCATTCAGATGAGGATTGATAGGTTTTAATATCATTTACGAAATTCAAAAGTTTTGAAATCCTTAGGCTTGAATCCGAGGGTGATTTTGTGTTTTGATGTTGTTTTAAGTGTTCCGAAGGTTGTTATAAGTTTGAATGATGATAGGTGATTTGTTGGTAGGTTTGGTTGAGGTCCTTAGGGACTCCGGATGATTTCGAAGGGTTAACCGGAGAGTTGGAAAATTTGAGCTATAACTGAAGCTGTTGTTTTCTATCATAGCCGCACATGCAGATTGGGGAACGCAGGTGCGAGCCGCAGAAGCGAAAAGGAGAATATAGGAGCAGCGTTGGTTGCAAGAACGGAGGGCTAGACTGCATCTGCGAGCCTGCATGTGAGAGACCTAGGTGCAGGTGTAGCGTCTTAGGACTTAAGTGAAATCCGCATGTGCGGATTTTTGGACGCAGAAGTGGTCCGCAGGGGCGGAATCCCTGACAGAAGGTATATCTGTTCTACTTCGCAATTTTCAGCTTATCTCTCACCATTTTTGGATGGCATCGAAGCTTTTGAGTGCAATTTTGAGATGGGATTCAGGGGTTAATAGTAAGGTGAGTGATTCGAGCATTAATACTTATATATGTGACTTCCCATTGTTTAATCGTGAAATTAGTGGTAAAATTAGGAATGAAATTGGCAGATTAGGGCTTGAAATTGGAGAGTTTGAATTGAGGATTTGAGGGGCCATTTGATGTCAAATTTTCATGATTTTAATATTTATAGACTCGTGAGAGGATAAGGATTTTAGTGGTGTGATTTTATCGAAATCCGAGATGCGGACCCGGGGGTCGGGTTTGGCCAATTTGGGGAATATTGATTAGATTTGATAATTTTTGTGTAGGAATTTTTCCTTTCGCATGTATTGATGATATGATTTTGATTTTGGATAGATTGAGGCAACGAAATTGCGGAGTAGATTTTCGTCCGGTTCGAGTTAAGTTACTAATGTAAATCTAGACCTGAGGGTATGAAACCTTGGAATTTCATACTATTTTGACAAATGAGGTGACGTATATGCTAGGTGACGGGCGTGTTGGCGTACACCCGTAGGGATTATGACTTGGTCCGTCCCATGGCTACTGTAGAGTTGCATATTTTGATAAACACTATATGATATCTATGTGTTTTAATAATAATTTTGTTAACTTGGCTGAATTCCATGTTTGGGGCCTTGTGCCGTACCATTTGGATCCTTAGGAGTTATTTTACTATTATCTTTACATTGCTTTGATAGAATGCTTTATCCTAAGTTATCATTTATACCTGTTTATTGTTAAATCTTGTTTCTCACTCTATTTTAATATTTATGAATGTGTTTTTGGCTGAGTTCCATGAGTTTGCACTGAGATGCCTTAGTGGCTTGTGAGGATGATACGTGAGTGAAGCCTAGGGCCGGATTGTGAGGATAGTTATGGATCGGGCTGCATGCCGCAGCATTATATATATACACATACATACATACATACATACATATATCGATATAACGCTTGGGGCGTAGGAATACCTACGGAGTCTGTACACCCCCAGTGAGCACAGTCGACTATATCTTTATAGATCGGGATGTACGTCGCAGCGGTTATTGTAAGATATCTGTACAGCGTGCGAGCTGATTGATGATAACTAAGTAACAAGTGATTGAGAGATTTGCCCGAGGGGCTATATATACATATGAGTGATGCTTTGCCCGAGGGGCTTGTTTTATTAAAAACACTATTTTACTCTTATTATGGGCCTCTGTTGAAATTATTAAACTAATGTTTTTATGACTTTTCATTGAATCTGGAGCTTTTACTAGATGTTCAAAATCTAATTACTGATTTGATCTTGTTATCCCCTTAAAGGTTTCTATGTTATGATATGTATATAATTTCAAATGCTCATCACTACACTGAGCCTTTATTTATAATTGTTACTTACTGAGTTGGCGTACTCACGTTTCTCCCTACACTTTGTGTGCAGATCCAGGTGCCAGAGCATCCGAGTGAGAGTCGACTCTCGCCTTCAGAACATTTCAGTGATTGCAGGGTAGCTGCATGGCATCCATAGCCCTGCCTTCCTCCTTCCTATCTTTTAGTATCTGCTTTTATTAAAATTATCTTGCATTGAGTAGGCAGTATCAGACTGTATTTTAGTTGCTCATGACTAGTGACAGCGAGATTGGGCACTGTTTGATGTTTTGCATATTTTTTTCTGCTCGTTTTGAAATATATAAACAAAAAGAAATGTGATAATATCTACCTTGTAAATGAATTAAGAAAAAGATCTTTTATCTTTTAAATGTTGAATCGACTAGCCTAGTACAAAGATAGGAGCCATCACGATCGGGGTGGTTTCGGGTCATGACAAGTTGGTTTTAGAGCCTAGGATACATATTTTTACGACTTTTCATTGAAACCGGAGCTTTTACCAGATGTTCAGAATTTAATTACTGATTTGATCTTGTTATTCCCACTTATGTTTTTATGTTATGATATGTATATGATTTTCAATGCTCGTCACTGCACTCAGCCTTTAATTATAACTGTTACTTATTGAGTTGGCATACTCACGTTACTCCCTGCACTTTGTGTTTAGATCCAGGTGCCAGAGCATCCGATTTAGAGTCGACTCTCGCCTTTAGAACATTTCAGTGATTGAATTTGGAGGTACGGTGTAGAAATAGGCTTGATTTGGTGAAGTTGGAATTTTGGCGAAATTCTGTTGATAGGTGAGATTTTGATCCGGGAGTCGGAATGGAATTCCGAGAGTTTCTGTAGCTTCGTTATGTCATTTTGGACTTGTGTGCAAAATTTAAGGTCAATCGGACTAGTTTTGATATGTTTCGGCATCGGTTGTGAAATTTGAAAATTTAATAAGATCTTAGGCTTGAATCCATGCATAATTGGTGATTTTGATGATATGTGATGTGATTTGAGGCCTCGACTAAGTCCGTGATGTGTTTTCAGATTTGTTGGTGCTTTTGGTTGAGGTCCCGGGAGCCTCGGGTGTGTTTCGGGTGAGTTTTGAGCAAGTACGGACACCCCGGAACTTAGAAAAATGGAGAGGGCAGCAGTGGCGGCGAGGACCGCGCTCCTTCTCGCGCTGGGCGCGCGGCCGCGCTGGGGAAGAATCTGCAGGTCACTGGTCCTACTTCGGAGGCTCATATCTTTTGATTTACAAGGAATTTTGAGGTGGTTCAAAAACAAATGTTGTAGAGTCTTGAATCTAGTTTTCAGAAACATTTTATAATAGGCATTTGGACATCTGTAGAGAATGTTATGGCCAAAATAGTGAAGCCTGTCACTGCAGTTAAATTGCTGCGCGGCCGCGACCATTTTTGTGCGGTCAGCACTCCCCGGGCGCGGACCGCAGCCATTTTTGTGCGGTCAGCACTGTCAGAATCCGAGGGTTACTCTATAAATATGAGGTTTTGTGTTTTATTTGATATTTGGACCTAGAGAGCTCGGATTTTGGCGATTTTTTGAAGGTTTTTCAAGAAATTCATCGGGGTAAGTAATTCTAACTCAGATTTGGCTAGATTACATGAATACATCATTGAATTCATCATTTAATTTGTGATTTGTGATGGAATTTGGGAAGAAAATTGGTGAAATCTCCCAAAATGTAAAATGATGATTTGAAGGACCAAACGATGTCGGAATTGGATAATTTTGGTATGGTTAGACTCGTGGCGAGATAAGAAAGCTGGTGATGTTAATTTTATAATTTTTAGAGACGTGGGCCCGGGGCTCGGGTTTTGAAAATTTCGTGAATTTCAATATTTTTTGAGTCTT
The DNA here is from genome assembly GCA_026770625.1 of Nicotiana glauca. Taxonomy (NCBI): domain Eukaryota; kingdom Viridiplantae; phylum Streptophyta; class Magnoliopsida; order Solanales; family Solanaceae; genus Nicotiana; species Nicotiana glauca. The sequence goes on from MU719715.1 coordinate 22,429, forward strand.
TTCGATTGGGTTATGTTCCCTTAGCCTATTGTAATGTATTCGTTGTGGTTTTGACCAGATTCGACGCACGAGGAGGTCGATACGAGAGGAAAGGGCACCGCGGAGTAGTATTTGGCACGCTAGAGGTGAGTAATACTTGGGAATGATGTCCTGAGGGTTTGAAACCCCGGATTTGCACATTTTAGTGCTGTATTTTGGTGACTTGCACGCTGGACCTGAGCGTGGGGTAGAGCACCGTTGGGGATCGTGACTTGGTCTGTCCCGGTTGATGGTTTTATCGTGTATTTGCAAATGATTTGTTGTTATCATTATGACTTGGGCTCATTACCATACTTGGGGCTTATTGCCGATTA
>MU719715.1:43452-53745 GCA_026770625.1 Nicotiana glauca
CCTAGTAACCTAGGCTCTGATACCAACTTGTCACGACCCAATTCCCAAACCCGGTCGTGATGGCGCCTCTCGTAAAGACAAGGCTAGCCAGACCATCTCAGAACACCACTTAAAGCAGTTAATCAGTTATATAACAGTTCGAATACGAATTAATCAATACAAATACAACCCAATACAGCCCGACCGCGGTGTCACAAGTCACGAGCATCTAATGAGTAGGGACTCTACTATTGGGCCCAAAAAGTATATATATATATATACAAGATAAAACTGGAATTCAAAGATGGAAGGTGGTGCCGCGAACGTTGGCGGTCACCTTGCTCAACTACCACAATATGGCCTTCAGTCCTGCTAATAACCCGTTACCGGGTGAACAAAATCTGCAACTGCACGCAAGGTGCAAGGAGTAAAGTGAGTACTTCCGACTCAGTGGTAATAAGAGAGAATAATAATTGAGCGATAATAAAACACGTATGGGCACACCAAAATGCTATAAAAGACAATACAACCCTTTGAGAAAAACCGTAATACTGATAAAAAAATCCATTAGAAAATCTCAAGATCAGTTAAAAATCTCCTTTACAAAATCTATTTTACAAATATCCCTTTTTCTTTTTCAACAGCCAAGCATATGAATGCTATATCAGTTAGAGCAAGTCGGCTCATAAATCGGCCCCTTGGGCACAACACTACTTAAAATATAACACCAGGGTATCTGGTCAACAAGGCAAGTAACAGTATGTATGCCAATGATATATGAGTGTTAAATGTCATGCCATGCAATGTAATGCATATGACCGCTACGACGCGTAGCCCGATCCATGGGTACCCTGTGCTCACTGGGGGTGTGTACAGACTCCGGAGGGGCTCCTACAGCCCAAACGCTATAATACTGCGACGTGCAGTCAGATCCATATAATATACTACTACGGCGTGCAGTCTGATCCATATAATATACTACTGCGGCGTTCAGTCCGATCCATATAATATAATACTGCGGCATGCAGTCCGATCCATGCAATATACTACTGCGGCGTGCAGTCCAATCCATGCAATATACTACTGCGACGTGCAGTCCGATCCATGCAATATACTACTGCGGCGTGCAGTCCGATCCATGCATGTATATGCATATGCACACATAACACTCGAGGCCTGAAAGCCTCCTCACATAACACTCGAGTCCTGAAAGCCTCCTTACTTCACTCTTCATGCCCTCACATATGGCCCTCGGCCACAATCAATCCCAAAATAGTCAAAAGCCCCTCGGGCATCAGTAAAACTATAATACTCAGCTCAAACAATAGTTCAAATATCAGTTAAAACTCCGAGTTTGAGAAAAATATAGCTGAGTTCCTGAAACAGTGTAAATCACATGGACTGAGTTCAAATACTAGTGAGGAAAACAGTGATGATAGTTCATAAAGAGTTCAAATAATCGGCAATAAGCCCCAAGTATTGCAATGAGTCCAAGTCGTAATGATAACAACAAACCATTTACAATTACGCAGTAAAAACTGACAATCTGGACGGACCAAGTCACGATCCCCAACGGTGCTCTACCCTACGCTCAAGTCCAGTGTGCAAGTCACCACAATACAGCACTAAGATGTGCAAATTCGGGGTTTCAAACCCTCAGGATATCATTCACAAGTATTACTCACCTCGAACTGCCGAAATCTCAAGCCCGCAATGCCTTTGCTCCTCAAATCGGCCTCCACGCGCGTCAAAACTAGCCAAAAACAGAGCAAATACATCACAATATGCAAACGGGACAACACCCAATCGAAAACAATCGAATTATAGCAAGAACCTTGAAATAGCAAAACCCGAGCCCCGGGCCCCCTTCTCAAAAAATTATGAATTTCACATTTTCGGAATCCTCGTCTCGCCACGAGTCCGTACATTTAAAGTTCATCAAAATCGAAGTTCAAATGGGCCACCAAATCCCAAATTTACATAGTAAAAATCAAGCCTTAATTTTTTCAATTTTATGCCCAAATTCAGAGAATTAATGGATGATTCTTCGATTAAATGACGTATCTAGGCGACGAGACTTACCTCCAATCACTTCCCGTCGAAATCCCCTTCAAATTCTGTCAACAAGCTCTCAAGGTAGTGCAAAAATGGAGAAAATAATGATGGGTTCGCGACTGAAATTTTCATTAAAAGCCTTCTGTCCAGATAAATTTTCCTTCTACGTGAACACGATACCTCTCACGCGTTCGCGATGAACAACTTTCCAACAGGCCATTTTTTCTCTACGCGAACGCGTACCACTAGACACGAACGCGATGTTTACCTTTCCCATGCTACGCGATCGCGACCCCCTCGACCACGAACGCGATGAACAAACTTGGCTGGGCCCCCAGATTCTTCTATGCGAACGCGACATTGCCATCGCGAATGCGATGGTCCATCATTTAATACTACGCGAACGTGTTCTTCTCTATGCAAATGCGTTGATCAATCCTGCCTTGCCTACGCGAACGTGGCCAAAGCCACGCGAACGCGAAGGGTTAAAAATTCCTGCACAGAATCTGCAACTTTCTGCAGATTTATAAGTTCCAAATGCCCCGAAAATCATCCGAAATCACCCCGAGGCCCCCGGGCCCTCAACCAAAAACACCAACACACCCCGAAACATCATATGAACTTGCTCCAATCATAAAAACACATACAAAAACACGAAAATCATCAAATTACCACGGATTCAAGCCTAATTCTACACCGGACCTCCAAGATCAATTCTGATCGCACTCCTAAGTTAGAAATCACCTCCCGAAGCTAACCGAATCACCGAAAATTACATCCGAGCCCTATATCTCATAAGTCAATGTCCGGTTGACTTTTTCAACTTAAGCGTTCCTTAAAGAGATTAAGTGTCTCATTTCTTATCAAAATCAATCCAAATCAACTCTAACACACCACATACCGAAAACGAAATACGAAGAAGCATGAAATGGGAGAAACGGAGCAGTAACATATGAAACGACGGGTCGGGTTGTCACATCATCCCAATCCTACCATATGATCAATAACAGTGTAAATATTCATCCTTATTACTCCTTGTTGCGGCGTGCAAGCCGATCCCACCAGTCCACCCTTATTACTCATCAATATATCACCCTTATTCCTCCTGTTGCGATGTTTAACCCGATCCCACCAGAGAATCACATTTCACCCTTATTCCTCCTGTTGCGGCGTGCAACTCGATCCGAATATTATTATGATATTGATATATATATATATCATTATAAAAGCATGAATAAAATATTGGATTGCAAAAATAACCTTTTAATATTAAGCATAATAACTCACAATAAAAGGACAAAATAGGAATTCTAGAAATTTGTCTTGTAATCCTATTAGTTTTAGGACATAATACTACACATTAGGAATCCTACATAATTACCTTTAAGAATCCTATTAGTATAATTATTTTCGGGTATAGATATATAGTACTATATGTTAGCATGTAAACCTAATACCTTTAGTAACATATTAAATTTTCAATTAGTATAGGTAGCGTCGTATTTTGTTACGCTTCATCCCTTTTTTTTTTTAACCAAAATCCGTTATTACATTAATGGTCATAAATCTGTTGAGCCCAGTATATTGTCTGAACGGCAACAACAATCTAAACGGCAAGAATTTGACCCAATTATGATGGTGTTCCAAAAATGAATCCAACCTCTATATATACATAAGTACGAATATTTTTTGCCAGAATAATAAACTACGAAAGTATTCCTGAAATATTGATAGACTATTATACCTTTAAAAGGTTGAATTCATTCGATGAGATAACCCATATGGGTAGAATTGTAAATTTCACTTTACCAAATATTCGATCTTTGAATTCTACTAAATACCTCCTACTTGAATTTTGGTCAATTGCACTATGAATATGAAATCGTTTAAGTAGGCAACTGTTTCCAACTCATACGCTTCACTTTTTTCGATTATTAAAGTTTATATAAGCTATTAACTTTTATTTTATTTTGTATAATATAATATAAAGATACACAATTGTTTCTCCATTTGTTTTGAATTATTGGTAGGTAATTGTGCGTAATTTTTTGTATAATTTATTTCTGTTCTACGCAATGGGGTTAAAATTTTAGCATATTAATGTATAATATTTGTATACTATTATAAAAGCACGAATGTTAAGACGCTGAATGATGATAAAAAAAATCCTTTAAATTTAATTGACATTATATCCTTCAAAAGTTAAATTACCTCTTCACAAAATAATTTCATGTTGAATAAAATTATAATATTTAAAACTTTCCAAATACGAGTATAATTATGTGAACTTTTAATCTTAATCGAATTCCAGCAATTTAGCTATTTGGGATGTTGCGTTCTACCTGTAATTGGGAATTCTGAAACCATACCAACTCTACAATGACGGAAGCAATTTCAACCAACTCTTACCTCTATTTTGTAACGATTTTATTATGAGACCACCCACTTTAGATTTAGTATATCTCTTCAGACACCTTAAATAACCATTACAAATACATCAAAGCATAGCAATAGTTCTAAATTTATAAGGGGGAAAAATTGATAATATGAGGATGAAGCACTTATGGCTAAGTGTCAAACGATCAAAATAATTGCCCGGAGTTCTTTTGGAGATATATTGGATATTGATGAACCGCCTGGTGAAAAATTATTTGTTTGGAAGGTGATTTTTGTCAAGTACTACCAGTAGTTCCAAAATCGACAAAAGCAGAGATTGTAAAAGCTAGCTTGCCAAAGTTATACTTCTAGCTTCAAATGAAAAAGATTCAATTGACAAGAAATATAAAATAATAACAAATAGAGTATTCAGTGTCTTCTTGCTTCGTGTCGGAAACGAAGAAGAACATCCAATAAAAGATGATTTGGTTCTTACTGAACACTTTGTTATCAACCCTAATAATAATAATAGTGCATTTAATAAGAGAAATATTTCTATCATTAGATTAAACACATAATTTGTACAAATCGCATGATGAGAATTAAAAAGCTATATTAGCTAGCATAAATGAATATGTTGATCAACTAATTAAAAGGTTGATAGCAAAACTTTATAGTAAAAAAAAATATTTTTCAATTTTTGACTTAACAGAAAATGATACCAATAATTACTACCAAGAAAAATACTTAAATGCTTTAATATCAAATGGCATTCTACCATATATATTTGTTGTTAAGTTTATTATTTCTTACATATGTTAGTATTACCGTATATATAATAGATTAAGTTAAAATGTAACGACCTGGCCCGTCGTCACGTGAGTTACCGCCCCGTTTTCCCCTTATTGTGTTGATTCATGTTTTTATATAAGTATTAGAGTCGATCGGGTGTAATTGAGTTGGCTCTGGTTGGAAATAAGGCACATAGCATCTTAGAAGGGAGTTTATTTCAGAAAAATCAACTGGAAGTTGACTATGTGGTTAGAGGGCTCAGATGTAATTTTCGGTGGTTCGGTTAGATTCGGAGGATGATTTGTGACTTAGGAGAGCGATCGGAATTGAATTTGGAGGTACGGTGTAGAAATAGGCTTGAATTGGTGAAGTTGGAATTTTGGCGAAATTCGATTGATAGGTGAGATTTTGATTCGGGAGTCAGAATGGAATTCCGAGAGTTGTAATAGCTTCATTAGGTTATTTTGGATATGTCTGCAAATTTTCAGGTCATTCGGATGTCTTTTGGTTGGGTTTTTGATCGAATGTGAGATTCTGAAGCTTTAGTTGAATTTAGGCTTGAATCCGTCGTCATTTGGTGATTTTTGTGTTAAGAGTCGTGTTTTAATGATTGGAACAAGTTTGTATGATGTTTTGGAGTGGGTTGGTGTTTTTGGTTGGGGTCCCGGGAGCCCAGGATGGCTTCGGATGATGAATTAGGAGTTTGGATTTTTGGAAATGCAGCAGATGTTAAGGCTTCTGTTGTTTCAGCATCTGCGGTTGAAGAGCCGCTTTGGCGGTCCCGTAGATGCGGTTGAGTGATCTCAAAAGAGGCCCTTTGAGGCCTGGGCATTTTCCGCAAAAGCGGACCATTTTCCGCAAAAGCGGACTCCGCAAAAGCGGTTGGCGACCGCAGAAGCGGTCCTAGGTTATTGTTGAGACCACAGAAGCGGTCCTTTGATCGCAAAGGCGGCTACCGCAGAAGCGGCATAAGACCGCAAAAGCGGTCCATTGGAATTTATGTGAAACCATAGAAGCGGTCAGGAATCCGCAGAAGCGGTTGCGGGACCGCAGAAGCGAAAATGTCAGAGGGTTTAATGAAGTCAATGTATTCGAATTCCATAAGTTTAAAATCATTTTGGGGTGCGAACTAAGGCGATTTTTGGGAGATTTTGAAGAGGCTTCGAAGGAGAATCATCAGGTATGGATATTTGGACTTGGGTTATGATATTATAGTGTAAAAACATGAATTAATCACTGAAAATTAAAGGAATCAAAGGGTAAAAATTGAGGTTTTTTCTTGAAGCCTAAGAAAGAGTAAAGTGATGCTTTGAGGGGTAAAATGGACTCCGATTCTTGCGTATTTTATATGTATCTACTCGTGGCGAGACGAGAATTCCGGAAATGTGAATTTTGCAATTTTTCGAGAAGTGAGCCCGGGGCTCGGGTTTTGCCAACTTCGTATTTTTGGGTGTTTTTCGCGTTATTTCGATATAGTTATGTTCCATTAGCTTATTTTGATGTATCCCTTATGGTTCTGATCAGATTCTACGCTCGAGAAGGTAGATACGAGAGGGAAAGGCTTGGCGAGCTAGATTATAGGTCGGCTAGAGGTGAGTAATACTTGTGAATGATATTCTGAGGGTTTAGAACCCCGAATTTGCACATCTTAGTGCTGTGTTGAGGTGACTTGCACGCTGGACCTGAGTGTGGGGTAGAGCACCGTTGGGGATCGTGACTTGGTCCATCCCGGTTGTTGATATATACCGGCGTAATTGCAATGATTTGCTGCTATCATCATGACTTGGGCTTATTGTCATACTTGGGGCTTATTGCCGATTGTTTGAACTCTTTATGAATTATCATCACTGTTTTCCCTCACTGTTTGAAATACTATTTGAACTCAGTCCGTGTGATTTACACTGTTTTATGAACTCACCTATATTTTACTCAAACCTGGATTTTTAACTTATATTTGAACTATCATTTGAGCTGAGTATCACTGTTTTACTGATGCCTGAGGGGCTTTTTGCCTACATTTGGACTGATTGGGGCCGAGGGACATATGTGAGGGCATGATGAGTGATGTGAGGAGGCTTTCAGGCCTCGAGTGTTATGTGAGGAGGCTTTCAGGCCTCGATTGTTATGTGAGGAGGCTTTCAGGGCTCGAGTGTATTGAGAGCAGGCTTTCAGGCCTTGTGTTGATATTATACAGGCTTTCAAGCCTTATTGATAGCGCTTGGGCTGAAGGAGCCCCTCCGGAGTCTGTACACCCACAGTGAGCGCAGGGTACCCCTTTGATATGAATAGTGGTAACAATGACATTGTTGTATGTGTTTCGGTCAGGTAACAATGACTGACCAGTCAAGTAACAATGACACTGAAACACTTTGGTCGGGTAACAATGGCTGACCGGTCAGGTAACAATGGCCGACCTTATTTGTGTATTCTTGTTTAAATGATTTCTTTAATGAGAATGTTTTGCTGAAACTTCATGGATTCTACTGTCTATTTGGTTTACTGCTTAAGATAGCATTATTTGTGCCTTTTTTTGGGATTTTGTCCTTTCAGTTGTTATTCACTTTTATTACCACTGAGTTGGAAGTACTCACTTTACTCCCTGCACCATGTGTGCAGATCCAGGTTCTCCTCATCAGGCGGAGTGAGTCTTGTTGATTCGGAGTTCCTCCAGGGAGTATTCGAGGTAGCTGCACGGCGTTCGCAGCCGAGGATTCTCCCTTCTATTTTTTTCCTTCCTTTATTTCTGCATTTTCAGTATTAGACAGACTTGTAGTAGGATGATATACTGTCTTTAGAGGCTCGACGTTGTGACACCAGGTCCTAGTTGGGCTGTTTCGGTGTATTTGTCGGATTTTCGTATTATATTAGTTTTTTGAACTTTTACTTGGATAAGTATTGCTTTTATTTGTTTGGTTAATTGGGGAAATTGCTATGAATGGCCGGGCTTGCCTAGTAGTGTGCTGGGCGCCATCACGACCGGGTTGGGGTCGTGACAAGTTAGTATCATAGCCTAGGTTACTTGGTCTCGCGAATCATGAGCCGGTTTAGTAGAGTCCTGTGGAACGATACAGGGACGCCTGTATTTCTCCACGAGAGGCTGTAGAACCTTTGGGAAAACATCAAATTCTTGAAACTCTTGTCGTGCAACTTTGTTGTTCCAAGAACTAAACTTCTGTATTCTATTCTCTCGCAGATGGCGAGAACTCGTGCTACCGGACATGGCGGGAGACCACCATTGCCACCTGCTAGAGGCCGTGGACACGGTCGTGGTCGTGGTCAGGGTAGAGCAGCTGAGGCAATGCCAGTTGACCCACCAGTTGCCCCCATTCAGGATCAACTTCCAGTTGCAGAGGTTCCAGCAGCACCTGCTCAGGCACCAGCTGTGCCTATTGTGATTCCGGGTCTTCGGGAGGCCCTAGCTCAGATTTTGTCAGTTTGTACTGGCCTGGCTCAGCCAGTCTCAGCCAGTCTCAGCCACTACTGCCGCAGCTACATCCCGGACCGGGGGTGGTCATCAGACCCCCGCAGCTCGCACTCCTGAGCAGGTAGTGCAGGGTCTACAGATGCCAGAGGCCCCACCAGCCCAGCCAGTTGCTCCAGTCCAGCCAGTGGCTCCAGTTCAGCCGGTTGCCCCGGTTCAGGGTGATGGGACTCCAGTGATGCCAGACGATGAGCAGCATCGTCTGCAGAGGTTCAGCAGGCTTTCACCTTCGGTATTCAGTGGTATTCCGGGCGAGGATGCCCAGGGTTTTCTCGACAAGTGTCGCTGTATGCTCCAGACATTAGGGATTCTAGAGTCTAGTGGAGTATCATTTACCACTTTTCAGTTCCAGGGAGCAGCCTTCACTTTGTGGGAGGCATATGAGCACCGTAGACCGACAGGTGCAGCACCATTGTCGTGGCAGGAGTTCTCCACTATTTTTCTGGAGAAGTGGGTACCACGATCGCAGAGAGAGGATCTGCGTAGGCATTTTGAGTGGCTTCGTCAGGGGGATATGTCTGTGATAGAGTATGAGGTAAGGTTCTCCGAGTTAGCTTGATTTGCCCCATGGATGGTTCCTACTGATCAGGAGAGGATCAAGCGATTTGTGGACGGACTTATTTATCTTATTCATATTCTGATGACTCGAGAGAGAGAGTCCTGAGTCATTCCTTCGAGGATACAGTGGATATTGCTCGTGACATTGAGACAGATCGTCGTAGGGAGCTCGAGAAGAGAGAGGCTAAGAGGCCTCGAGGGTCAGGTAGCTTCAGTGGTGCTCAGTCTAGAGGCTAGGGTCAGTAGAGCAGAGGTCGATCTTTCAGGCCTCCATAACAGCTCATTCAGAATACCGTGGTTCATCTTCAAGTCGAGGTTATCAGGGCTCTCAGCAGAGCCAGCCATCTCTTAGTGCACTTCCAGCGCAGAGTTCGTCTCGTGCCCCGTCTGTTCAGGGTTCCTCCAGATCGAGTGCGTCAGCCAGTCATTCTGATGCGCGGGGTTCCATTCAGTCGCATTCCCCAGCACCAAGGAATTGTTATGATTGAGGGGAGTTTGGGCATTTGTGGAGGCAGTGTCCTCGGCGCCGCAGCAGTCAGTCATAGCAGAGGGGTCATCCCTCATCTTCTGGTCCATCTTCTTCAGCACCCGCCCCGCCAGCTAGGGGTGAGGGTCAGGCATCTAGTGGTCGCCCTCGAGGGGGAGGCCGATCAGGTGGTCAGGCTCGTTTTTATGCTCTTCAGGGCCGTTCAGATGCTGTTGCTTCGGATGCTGTTATTACAGGTATTATTTCAGTCTATCACCGAGATGCCTCAGTATTGTTTGATCTGGGTTCCACTTATTCCTATGTATCTTCATACTTTGCTCATCATTTGGGTATGACCCGAGGGTGTCTTGTGTTGCCTGTGCATGTATCTACCCCGGTGGGCGATACTATTATTGTGGACCATGTGTATCGGTCCTGTCTTGTTACTATTGGGGGTTTGGAGACCCGAGTTGATTTACTGCTATTGAGCATGGTTGATTTCGATGTTATTCTGGGCATGGATTGGCTATCTCCATGTCATGCTATTCTAGACTGTCATGCCAAGACAGTCACATTGGCTATGCCG
>MU719715.1:63918-76385 GCA_026770625.1 Nicotiana glauca
TAAAGATAAGTATTTCACAAGTTAACTCAAATCCTCCATAACACTTATACTTCAAACCAACATAATGGAATATCACTATAATTATGAAACTTCACCGGTTAAAACTACACAGCGATACCAACCAAAGTATACCATGAAGCACCAATAAACCAACATAAGTTAACAGTGTGATATAATGGAACTATGGAACAATTAACAACACCAATAGAGAAACAACATTAAACAAGAAGCAATTAGGCATGGAAGCATCAATAAGCAAGTAGCAATTAAAACAGGAAAGCAATATATAGGGAAATGGGGGAAGGGAACAGACTAAATAGGTAATTTGGTGACGCATAGATGCCTGTCACCACACCAATACGCCACACATATGGTATTTTACACAACAAGCAAGTCGGAGATCCCTAATCCCTCAAGTCAAGGTTGGACCAAACACTTACGTCAAGCCAACGGGTATCTCACTACTCAATCCACTTGTATCTGGCAATAATTAACTTAATAACATCATAAACGCCAAAAAAACAATTCCAATGTATAATTATAGATTTCCCAACAATTTTTCCAAAAAGTCAAAAATCGACCCGGGCCTGCTTGGTCAAAACTCGAAATTCGAACAAAAACCCAATTACCCATTCACCCCCGAGCCTGGATAAATAATTGGTTTTGGAATCCGACCTCAATTTAAGGTCCAAATCCCCAAATTTCAGAATTCCTAAGTTCTACCCCAAAACACCCAATTCCACCATGAAAACCCCTAGATTTTAAGATGAAATCTTGTAAAAAGATGAAATAGAGTGAAAGAAATGAGTAAGAATCATTTACCTTTGGTTTGAGGAAGAACTTGCTTTAGGAAAATTGCCACTTGATGTTTATGTTTTTAAAATTTGAGATATGAATCCCAAATCCCATCTAAGTTATGTTTTGAATAGCTGTAGATATCGCATTTACGACCAGAGCTTCACAAATGCGAGATAGGCATCGCAAAATAAAAATCTGTTGCATTTCTGCGACTATCGCAAATGCGTCATTTGGTCGCAATTACGATGACCCCCCTTCCCTGACTACTTCGTATTTGCGAAGGTTTGTTTGCATTTGCAAACTCTATTGGCCTAGCCTTCTAATCGCATTTGCAATGAAAGGCTCGCAAAAGCGGACCCTGCAAGGCTCGCAATTGCGATGCTTGATCTCGCAATTGTATGATCGGGGTCTTGCAACAACTTAAGCATACTGGCAAATATTTCCTAAGTCAAAAATCATTTCGTAGCCTATATGAAACTCACCCGAGCCCTCGGGGCTCCAAACCAAACATGCACACAAGTCTTAAAACATCATACGATCTTGCTCGCGCGATCAAGTCGCCAAAATAACTTCTAGAACTATGAATTAAACATAAAAACACATGAAAATTTCAAGATAGTTGAAACTTTCTATTTTCTCGACCAAAGGTCCGAATAACATTAAATCACTTCCGTTTTTTAGCAAATTTTACATATAAGGTTTAAATATTACAACGAACATGTTTCGGACTCCGGAATCAAAATATGGGCCAGATACCAACAAGATCAAATCATTTAAGTCATTACATTTTCAGTCTTATCAATTTTCTCCAAAAAATTATTTCTCGGGCTAGGTACCTTGGAATTCGATTCTAGACATATGCCCGGATCCCATATTTTACTACGGATCCTCCAGGACTATCGGAACATTGTTCCCGGTCCGTTTACCAAAACGTTGACCAAAGTCAACAAAAATCATCTTTTAAGGCAAAAAATCATCATTTTCTTAATTTTTTCACATAAGGCTTTCCGGATACGCGTCCGGACTGCGCAAAAAAAATCGAGCAGAGATAAAATGAGGTTTTCAAGGCCTCAAAACACGGAATCGGATTCTAAAATAAAAGATGACACTTTGGGTCAGTCACAACTTCAAAATCCTTAAGGAATCAACTTTCAGTATTAGGTGCCAAAACACTCCCGGGTCATCCAAAACCCGATCCAGTCATACGCCCAAATCTGAAATCATCATACAAACCTGTTGGAACCTTCAAATCCAGATTCCGAGGTCGTTTACTCCAAATATTGACCGAAGTCAAACTTGGTCTTTTAAGCCAACCTTAAGGAACCAAGTGTCCGATTTCAACCCAACTCTTCCAAATCCCGAACCAACCATACATACAAGTCATAAATCAGTAAAAGCAAGTACTGACAGTGTTATTTAGGGGAACGGAGTTCTAGAGCAAAATAACCAATCGGGTGGGTACATAAAATCTTAAAGTAATTTGAAACTTCTACAAATTTTTTCTCGATCAATTTTAATTCCATTTCATATATTATTTTAAGTGTTGGCCCTTTCCTTCGCACTTTGTAAGCGCTTCGCTGTAGCTACTAGCCGATAGAAACTCCCCACGACTGATCATTTAGATACTCCAAAAAATGGATCCAACTCCTCTCCATTTCCCTTTTCTCCATTTTCCTCAAGTTCTAATTTCGATTAGGGACATATAGCATAAATTAAAATTAATGGCTCAGATTTAGCTGACTAAAACAAAGTCCTAACCATAATTTAGATAATTAATAATTTATCCATAATAAATAATCCCTCAGTTCCAATTTATGTGAACCTGTTTGACTGAGCACAGAGTTTAAGAAAAAATAGAGACTTTTGAAATTTGTGGTCCTAAAACAAATGGAAAAGGGGCTAGAGTACTTCTGTGGTTATAAAATCTTAAGTTTAAGATAAATTGTTATCAAATTTAGAAAGGATTCATTCTTTTTGGAACATACCAAAAAGGAAATAGTTTCACGTAAACTGAAACAGAGAGAGTATATTACAACTTTTCTCTCTCTTCCTATTTTTTTTCCGCAACTGTATTAGTCTTCTTCAATTTTACTTGAATTAATAACTTACAGTTTAACTTTCGTTTTTTTAGTTAATCATTAATTTGATTGCAATTTTTTTCTTCGAAACTTCCTCTTTAAAAATTAAAATTAGATATCGCGGGGATATGACACTTCAATATTTTTAATAACTAGGTTCCATAATCATAAGAAAATTATGATTATCTTATTAAATTTATGATTAATGTTTTTGTAATAATTATCACTAACTTTATCAACTCAAATTCTAGCAACCTTGTTGCTACACAATTAGCCCAGCCTAATAAAATTTGTGAAGAAAATGTCATGAAACTTTGCCCCTCTTTCAGCCTTCATACTATGGCATTTTCATGTAGTGGAAGAAGTGATGTCTATTCATAGAAGTACTGAAGCACTGTTTAATGTTTATAGAGTGTAAGCGATATCTTCATAATTTTATATCCTTCATTTGATAAGTCAACTTCCTTGGAACTGGATTTTCTCGGGTATACCAGTTCATGAATATAATATTTCAGTAAAAAATCTAATGCGGTTGTGGAAAAAAAAATAGGGGAGAAAAAAAGTTTTAATATGTTTATTCATGGATAAGTTATTAATTATCTAAATTATAATTAGGGGTCAGCAAAATCTTAGCCATAAATTTTAATTTATGCCATATGTCCCTAATCTAAGTTAGAACTTGGGGGAAATGGAAAGAAGGGAAATGGAGAGGAGTTGGATCCCCGAAAAATATTATATATTTCTACGACTCCACTCATAAAACCTAATGCTAATACTCATGACAAGTGAAAGAATTTTGTAATTAAAAACACCTAAACTTTAACTTGGAATAAATTATAACTTTTATAAACGCCCTCTTACACTTGATCTGACACATCAAATATCTCAACAATTACGTAAATAACATATTAGCAAAATAAAAGGTTACATTGATTATTTAATATTTTCGTTTTTGAAACTACTTTTTTAACTTGTTAGTCAAATAAAGTGGTGGTCAAGTGCAATCCAATAACTTAATTCTAATTAAGAAAAATATGTATTGTGTAATTATGATCACTAAGGACTAGTGTTGTCGAGACAAAGAAACAATGAATGAAGGCCAAAGGAGTTTGGTTCAAATCCTTCTGAAAAGAAAGAACATAAATTTCTACACTCCCAAGTTATTTGATTTCATTTTCCTCAAACAATAGAATAGCCTAGTTAAACGGCATCTTATCAAAATAAAAGGTTATATAAATCATTTAGTATTTTCTTTTTAACATTATTTTTCAACTTGCTCTCAAATAAAATGGTGGCCAACTGCAATCCAATAACATAACTCAAACTAAGAAAACATTTATTGTCTAATTATGATCATTAAATACTAGAGCTGGCGAGAGAAAGAAACAAAGAATGGAGGCAAAATGGGTTTGGTTCAAATCCTTCAAAAAAAGAAAGAACATAAGTTTCTGGACTCCAAAATTATTTTAATCCTTTTTCCTATCACAATATCTTATATAAAGCACTTGCTGTTGAGACTCAAATCTCGAGTGTTTATTTAGCCATGGCAAAAAGGAGTAAAGGTTGACATGGTAAAGATGCATAATGAGAGTAACTTGCAAGTGACTTTTTCGAAGCGTCGTGCTAAGGCTAGTAAACTTTGTACATTATGTGGTGCGGAAATAGCCCTTGTGGTATTTTCTCATTTGGTCACCCTTGTGTGGATTCGGTGGTGGATAGGTTTCTCACAAGGAACTCTCCACCAAATAATGACCATAACCAGCTCATTATGGCTCATAGAAATGCTATTGTTCGTGATCTTAATATGGAGCTCACGAACATTGAGGGGATTCTCCAAATGGAAAAAAATCGCGGAGAAGCCCTACAAGCAAGGAAAAGAGATAACGGTCATTGGTGGGAAGCTCCAATTGAAGAACTTAACTTTTTTCAACTGCAACAACTGAAGGAGGCAATGGAATGCATAAAGAAGAAAGTTAAAAAAGAGGCACAAAACCAACAAATGGTGACTGGTAATGCATTCCCATTTCTCGCCTTTGGAAGTGCCTTGGCTCCTACTGGTGCTAGGGCAAGATCTTCATATGGTTCCTGTGGCTCTTTTCCATTTCAAAATACGGTTTCAGGATTCAACTTTAGTGCGTCTTTTACTAACAGGGTCAGTGGATCTACTTCTTCAATAGTTCCCAAGTAGTACGACTATCATTCCAGGAAATTCTGGGACTTCAAGACCTAGCATGCGTAGTTGAATTTTTGAAAATAACATGCTTAATTGTTAAAAGCTTGATTATAAGCGTCTAAGTTCATTTTCCATTTGAGTTATCCGATGTGTGTGTCTTTTGTGTCATCATATAATGGTCATTAATTATAGTTCATGTTACTAGGAATTCAAAGAGTTCAAACAATAGCTATATAAGTGATCAGTCAAGTGTGTTGTCGCAAGAGTGGAGTTATTTATAATATTATCAGTATGTTTTATGTATGTCCCGCTGTTTCATCCTTTTGTGCCTTATAAGTTTTTATTTTTAAATGGTGTTAGTCATTTCTTTAACTTACCATAAAGTGGTAGAACTGTGATGACCCGGCCCGTCGTCACGTGAGTTACCACCCCATTTTCCCCTTATTGTATTGCTTCGTGTTTCTATATCAGTAATAGAGTCGATCAGGTGTAATTGAGTTGGCTCTGGTTGGAAATAAGGCACATAGCCTCTTAGAAGGGAGTTTGTTTCAGAAAAGTCAACCGGAAGTTGACTATATGGTTAGAGGGCTCGGATGTAATTTCCGGTGGTTCGGATAGCTTCGGGGGAAGATTTTTGACTTAGGAGAGCGATCGAAATTGAATTTGGAGGTACGGTGTAGAAATAGGCTTGAATTGGTGAAGTTGGAATTTTGGCGAAATCTGGTTGATAGGTGAGATTTTGATCCAGGTGTCGGAATGGAATTCCGAGAGTTGCAGTAGCTTCGTTAGGTGATTTTTGATATGTCTGCAAATTTTCAGGTCATTCGGATGTCGTTTGGTTGGGTTTTTGATCGAATGTGAGATTCGGAAGCTTAAGTTGAATTTAGGCTTGAATCCATCGTGATTTGGTAATTTTGTGTTAAGAGACATGTTTTTATGATTGGAACAAGTTCGTATGATATTTTGGAGTGGTTTGGTGTTTTCGGTTGGGGTCCCGGGGGCTTCGGGATGGTTTCGGATGACGAATCGAGAGTTTGGATGCTTGGAAATGCAGCAGATAGTAAGGCTTCTGTTGTTTCCGCATTTGCGGTTGAAGAGTCGCTTAAGCTGTCTCGCAGATGCGGTTGAGTGATCGCAAAAGCGACCATTTGAGATCTGGGCATTTTTCGCAAAAGCGGACTATTTTCCGCAAAAGCGGACTCTGCTAAAGCGGTTGGCGACCGCAGAAGCGGTCCTGAGTTATTGTTGAGATCGCAGAAGCGGTCCTGAGTTATTGTTGAGATCGCAGAAGCGGTCCTTTGATCGCAAAGGCGGCTACCACAGAAGCGGTATACGACCGCAGAAGCGGTCCGTTGGAATATATATGAATACGCAGAAGCGGTCAGGAATCCGCAGAAGCGGTAGCGGGACCGCAGAAGCGAAAATGTCAAAGGGTTTAATGAAGTCAGTGTATTCAAATTTCAGAAGTGTAAAATCATTTTGGGGTGCGAACTAAGGCGATTTTTGGGCGATTTTGAAGAGGCTTCGAAGGAAAATCATCAGGTATGGATATTTGGACTTGGATTATGATATTATAGTGTAAAAACATGAATTAATTACTGAAAATTGAAGGAATCAAAGGGTAAAAATGGAGGTTTTTGCTTGAAGCCTAAGAAAGAGTAAAGTGATGATTTGAGGGGTCAAATGGACTCCGATTCTTATTTATTTTATATGTATGGACTCGTGGCAAGACGAGGATTCCGGAAATGTAAATTTTGTAATTTTGCGAGAAGTGGGCCCGGGGCTCGGGTTTTTGCCAACTTCGTGTTTTTGGGTGTTTTTCGAGTTATTTCGATTGGGTTATGTTTCATTAGCCTAATTTGATGTATCCCTTATGGTTTTGATCAGATTCTATGCTTGAGGAGGTAGATACGAGAGGGAAAGGCTTGGCGAGCTAGATTATCGGCCGGCTAGAGGTGAGTAATACTTGTGAATGATATTCAGAGGGTTTAGAACCCCGAATTTGCACATCTTAGTGCTGTGTTGAGGTGACTTGCACGCTGGACCTGAGCGTGGGGTAGAGCACCGTTGGGGATCATGACTTGGTCCATCCCGATTGTTGATATTTACCTCGTAATTTTAATGATTTGCTGCTATCATCATGAATTGGGCTTATTGTCATACTTGGGGCTTGTTGCCGATTGTTTGAACTCTTTGTGAATTATTATCACTGTTTTCCCTCACTGTTGTCATACTATTTGAACTCAGTCCGTGTGATTTACACTATTTTATGAACTCAGCTATATTTTTCTCAAACCTGGCGTTTTAACTGATATTTGAACTATCATTTGAACTGAGTATCACTGTTTACTGATGCCTGAGTGGCTTTTTGACTATTTTTGGACTAATTGGGGCCGAGGGACATATGTGAGGGCATGATGAGTGATGTGAGGAGGCTTTCAGGCCTCGAGTGTATTGAGAGCAGGCTTTCAGGCCTTGTGTTGATATTATTCAATCTTTCAGGCCTTATTGATAGCGCTTGGGCTGAAGGAGCCCCTTCGGAGTTTGCAAACCCACAGTGAGCGCGGGGTACCCCTTTGATATGAACAGTGGTAACAATGACACTGTTGTATATGTTTCGGTCAGGTAACAATGACTGACCAGTCAGGTAATAATGACTGACTAGTGGTAACAATGACACTGAAATACTTTGGTCAGGTAACAATGGCTGACCTTATTTGTGTATTCTTTTTCAATTGATTTCTTTAAAGAAAATGTTGTTGCTATAATTTCATGGATTCTACTGTCTAATTGGTTTACTGCTTAAGATAACATTATTTGTGCCTTTTTGGAAATTTGTACTTTCGGTTGTTATTCAGTTTTATTACCACTGAATTGGAAGTACTCACTTTACTCCCTGCACCATGTGTGCAGATCCAGGTTCTTTTCATCAGGCGGAGTGAGTCTAGTTGATTCGGAGTTTCCTCCCGGGAGTATTCGAGGTAGCTGCACAGCGTTCGCAGCCGAGGATTCTCCCTTCTATCTTTTCCTTTATTTCCGCATTTTCAGTATTAGACAAACTTGTAGTAGGATGATATACTGTCTTTAGAGGCTCGTGGTCGTTACACCGGGTCCTAGTTGTGCTGTTTCGGTGTATCTGTCAGATTTTCGTATTATATTAGTATTTCGAACTTTTAGTTGGATAAGTATTGCTTTTATTTGTTTGGTTAAATTTGGGAAATTGCTATGAATGGTCGGTCTTGCCTAGTAGTGTGTTGGGCGCCATCACGACCGGGTTGGGGTCGTGACAAGTTGGTATCAGAGCCTAGGTTACTTGGTCTCGCGAATCATGAGCCGGTTTAGTAGAGTCTCATGGAATGATACGAAGACGCCTGTATTTCTTGACGAGAGGCTGCAGAACCTTTAGGATAACTTTAAATTTTTGAAATTCTTGTCGTGCGACTTTGTTGTTCCGAGAACTAAACTTCTGTGTTCTATTCTCTCGCAGATGGCGAGAACTCGTGCTACCGGACGTGGCGAGCGACTACCATTGCCACCTGCTGGAGACCGTGGACACGGCCATGGTCGTGGTCTGGGTAGAGCAGCTGGGGCAGTTCCAGTTAACCCACCAGTTGCCCCCATTCAGGATCAGCCTCCAGTTGCAGAGGTTCCAACAGCACATGCTCAGGCACCAGCTGTGCCTATTGTGATTCCAGGTCTTTAGGAGGCCCTAGCTCAGATTTTATCGGTTTGTACTGGCCTGGCGTAGGCAGTCTAGGCCACTACTGCTGCAGCTACATCTCAGACCGGGGGTGGTCATCAGACCCCCGCAGTTCGCACTCCTGAGCAGGTAGTGCAGGGTTTACAAACACCAGAGTCCTCACCAGTTCAGCTAGTTGCCCCAGTTCAGCTATTGGCTCTAGTTCAGCCGGTTGCCCCGGTTCAGGGTGACGGGACTCCAGTGATGCCAGACGATGAGCAGCATCGTTTGGAGAGGTTCAGCAGGCTTTCACCTCCGGTATTCAGTGGTATTCCGGGCGAGGATGCCCAGGGTTTTCTCGATAAGTGTCGACGTATGCTCCGGACAGCAGGGATTCTAGAGTCTAATGGAGTATCATTTACCACTTTTCAGTTCCAGGGAGCAGCCTTCACTTGGTGGGAGGCATATGAGCGTCGTAGACCGACAGGTGCAGCACCATTGCCGTGGCAGGAGTTCTTCACTATTTTTCTGGAGAAGTGGGTACCACGATCGCAGAGAGAGGATCTGCGTAGGCAGTTTGAGTGGCTTCGTCAGGGGGATATGTCTGTCACGGAGTATGAGGTGAGGTTCTCAGAGTTAGCTCGATATGCTCCATGGATGGTTCCTACTGATCAGGAGAGCATCAGGAAATTTGTGGACGGACTTATTTATCCTATTCGTATTCTGATGACTCGAGAGAGAGTCCTGAGTCATTCCTTCGAGGATGCAGTGGATATTGCTCGCAACATTGAGACAGATCGTCGTCGGGAGCGCGAGGAGAGAGAGGCTAAGAGGCCCCAAGGGTCGTGTAGCTTCAGTGGTGCTCAGTCTAGAGGCCAGAGTCAGCAGAGCAGAGGTCGATCTTTCAGGCCTCCACAGCCAGCTCGTTCTGAGTACCGTGGTTCATCTTCTGGGCAGGGTTATCGGGGCTCTCAACAGAGTCAGCCATCTCTTACTGCACTTCTAGCGCAGAGTTCGTCTCGTGCCCCGTCTGCTCATGGTTCCTCCAGATCGAGTGCGTCAGCCAGTCACTCTGATGCACGGGGTTCCCTTCAATCCCATTCCCCAGCACCTGGGAGTTGTTATGATTTTGAGGAGTTTGGGCATTTGTGGAGGCAGTGTCCTCGGCGCCGCGGCAGTCAGTCTCAGCAGAGGGGTCTGTCCTCGTCTTTTGGTCCATCTTCTTTAGCACTCGCCCCGCCAGCTAGGGGTGAGGGTCAGGTATCTAGGGGTCGCCCTCGAGGGGAAGGCCGATCAGGTGGTCAGGCTCGTTTCTATGCTCTTCAGGGCCGTTCAGATGCTATTATTATAAGTATTATTTCAGTCTGTCACCGAGATGCCTTAGTCTTGTTTTATCCAGGTTCCACTTATTCCTATGTATCTTCATACTTTTCTCATCATTTGGGTACGACCCGAGGGTGTCTTACGTTGTCTGTGCATGTATCTACCCCGGTGGGCGATACTATTATTGTGGACCATGTGTATCGGTCCTGTATTGTTACTATTGGGGTCTGGAGACCCGAGTTGATTTACTGCTATTGAGTATGGTTGATTTCGATGATATTCTGGGCATGGATTGGCTATCTCCGTGTCATGCTATTCTGGACTGTCACGCCAAGACAGTCACATTGGCTATGCCGGGTATCCCGAGGATTGAGTGGCACGATATGACTGATTATGTACCCAACAGGGTAATTTCTTTCTGAAAGGCCCAGCAGATGGTTGGGAACGAATGTTTATCATATTTGGAATTTGTGAGAGATGTTGGAGCTGAGACTCCCAGTCTAGATTTTGTTCCCGCTGTGAGGGATTTTTCGGATGTGTTTCCATCGAACCTGCCGGGCATGCCGCCGGACAGGTATATTGACTTTGGTATTGATTTGGTGCCGGGAACTCGGCCCATCTCTATTCCTCCTTATCGTATGGCGCCAGCTGAGTTGAAGGAGTCGAAGGAGCAGCTTCAGGAACTCCTAGATAAGGGGTTTATTCGTCCTAGTGTGTCCCGGTGGGGTGCACCGGTCTTATTTGTGAAGAAGAAAGATGGCTCAATGAGGATGTGTATTGATTACAGGCAGTTAAATAAGGTAACAGTGAATAATAAGTATCCTCTACCGCGCATTGATGATTTATTTGATCAGCTCCAGGGAGCGAGAGTGTTTTCGAAGATTGATCTTCGTTCAGGCTATCACCAGCTGAAGATCAGAGATTCTGATATTATGAAGACAGCCTTCAGGACGAGATATGGGCATTACGAGTTTCTAGTTATGTCTTTTGGGCTGACTAATGCCCCAGCCGCGTTCATGCACTTGATGAACAGTGTGTTCCGGCCGTATCTGGATTCCTTTGTGATTGTGTTTATTGATGACATCCTGGTGTACTCTCGTAGCCAGGAGGAGCATGCTCAGCATTTGAGAGTAGTATTGCAGCGGTTGAGGGAGGAGAAGCTTTATGCAAAGTTCTCCAAGTGTGAGTTCTAGCTTGAGTCTGTGGCTTTTTTGGGACACGTGGTGTCCAGTGATGGTATACAGGTGGATCCGAAGAAGATAGAGGCAGTGCAGAGTTGGCCAAGACCGACCTCAGCCACTGAGATCCGTAGTTTCCTTGGGTTGGCAAGATATTATCGCCAGTTTGTTCAGGGATTTTCTTCTATTGCATCACCCTTGACCAAGTTGACTCAGAAGGTGCTCCATTTGTGTGGTCCGAAGAATGTGAGGAGAGCATCCAAAAGCTCAAGACAACATTGACCACGGCTCCAGTTTTGATATTGCCAGCAGCTTCAAGTTCTTATACCGTGTATTGTGATGCCTCGAGAGTTGGCATAGGATATGTGCTGATGCAGGAGGGTAGGGTTATTGCATATGCTTCTCATCAGTTGAAGCCCCATGAGAAGAACTACCCTATGCACGATTTGAAGTTAGCAGCTATAGTTCGTGCTTTGAAGATTTGGAGGCACTACTTATATGGTGTTTCTTGTGAGGTGTATACAGACCATCGCAGCCTTCAGCACCTGTTCAAACAGAAAGATCTTAACTTGAGATAGCGGAGGTGGCTTGAGTTGCTTAAGGATTATGATATCACCATATTATATCATTCGGGGAAGGCCAATGTAGTGGCCGATGCTTTGAGCGAAAAGGCGGTTAGTATGGGTAGCCTGGCATATATTCCAGTTGGGGAGAGACCCTTTGCAGTTGATGTTCAGGCGTTGGCCAATCGGTTAGTGAGGTTGGATATTTCAGAGCCTAGCAGGGTGTTGGCTTGCGTCATTTCTCGGTCTTCCTTATATGATCGCATTCGTGAGTGCCAGTATGATGATCAACACTTGCTTGTCCTTAAGGACAGAGTTCAGCATGATGATGTCAGGAATGTTACTATTGATAGTGATGGTGTGTTGAGGATGCAGGGCCGGATTTGCGTGCCCAATGTAGATGGACTTCGAGAGTTGATACTAGAGGAGGCTCACAGCTCGCGGTACTCCATCCATCCGGGTGCCGCGAAGATGTATCGGGACTTGAGATAACATTACTGGTGGAGGAGGATGAAGAAGGATATTGTGAGTTATGTAGCCCGATGTCTCAACTGTCAGCAGGTTAAGTACGAGCATCAGAGACCGGGTGGTGTTCTTAAACGTATGGTTATTCCTGAGTGGAAATGGGAGCAGATTACTATGGATTTCATGAGTGGTCTCCCTCGGACTTCGAGG
>MU719717.1:0-16869 GCA_026770625.1 Nicotiana glauca
CAACTCCTAACAATATGTCCACAACCCAACAAGTACCACAAGTATATCAATAACACTAATCTCCGCATTACAAGCTCGATATTATCACAATGATATCTTGACATGAAACGCATCATTTGTATGATCATAACCACATTTCTGGTCTTAATAGTTGTTCATAAATAATTCTATCATTATCAATAAATCTCATATTAACCACCACCTCATTTCAAATTTCCACAATACTGACAACAGAATGTGAGGCATGAAGACCTCATTATTACTTACTCGGATTAATGAGTCACATTTAACGTCACCTGGAACTCATCTCATAAGCTAAAAATCAATGTTTACAGCACGAAAATAGCTGAATATGAACATAAAATATACAAGAATTATCAAATCAACCTAACTGCATGACTCCCTTTTAATATTATCGTACGAATTAAATTTTACAAAGGGAAACTTTTAACTCATAAATATTTACCACAAGGACCTCGTCCTTACATAACCTCCACCGCGGCTTGCAGCCCGGTTTAAATATTTCACATTGTGCCAACTGCAGTTTTCAATTTCCTTTCTTTCTTCTTCTCAATAAATTTCGTAAACATTTTTTTTCATAGCACATAACGAACCCTCATACCGCTAGGTCATATAATTCATAAAAAAAAATTGGAATTAATTATTTTGAAACACATTAAACCCATTGTAGTGAATAATAAACACTACTTTAACCTTACCCCAAACTCCTTGGAGCCTAATTTCTAACATCCAGAATTCTTTTCAAGACCCGAATCTCACATACACACACTGTATAAGTCCGAACAAACTGTGTCAAGTTATAATAATAACCCTAGATATAATCGCATAACATACTACACAACTCGTATACTCCAACACCATTCTCGATCACCATAACCACTCAAACCAGCCAAGTACCAGTAGGAAACTCCACATTAAACAGAACCTCGCTCCAAAACCTTCGTACCCCATCAATAATGAAGAAATATACAGGAACTCACAATACACAACACGTTCCCCATACCGGTAGAAAATATCTGGTTTAAACCATGGTAAAAACCATCAAGAACACTTGGAATTCCATTTTCTCCTAATCAAGCTATCAGAACTAAATTCCTCTAATTCAACCAGACCACACAGATCATCAAACTCAAGAATATTGCCATATTACTACAGCTAGTTCAACAAAAATTCTTCACAAGCTTAGGTAACACCAANCAACTCAACTTTCTCAATTAGAGTCAAATTCAAATCTCGACACATACACCCTGTTAGTACAAAAGAAACTCTCTACTCAATATTGTAAGGAACACACCTACGTAGATTATTCCGCATAAGATAACCCACCTGCTTTGCCTCCAATTAACATTTTTGTATACCTTCCACCATCATACATATTACACAATCACTTAGTATTCCTGAGTCTAAACTCATACCGTAACATGAAATATACTTCACTCCAAACAGTAGACATAAAAAGATTCTTCACGCACCCATAACTCTGGCTACATATTAAATCACAACAAGAAACGAATCACTTATCAATTCATCTATTATCCAGCAGGCTCCTTCGTCACTACCAAGTCATATGGATACGTCTCGCAGTACTAAAATACTCATCACATGGATAGCCAACCGCCATTCCGGCTAAAAAGGACAATACCGAACATATAAGTTCAAAACACTTGCTCACACAATTAGCACCTCAGTGCTCAAGCTAAAGGCAAGATCAAGCCTCAAGTCCTCCAGACTAGCCCAACATACTCACGAAGATTACATCTCGCCCCTCGATCGGGGAATCACAAACCATCAAGGCACATGTAATACTGAGCGCTCATGTGCGCGTACAGACGTGCAGAAGGAATTTCAAGAGTTATATCTCAAGCTGAATCAAGTACGCACGATAAGAATTCCAAGAATGTAAAGTTTTCCTAAAGGTTTCGCAGACTCTCGAGGATAAATACGGACGTCTCGTACCGATCCGCGAGACTCTACTAAACCCGCTCATGAATCGTGAGACCTAGTAACCTAGGCTCTGATACCAACTTGTCACGACCCAATTTCCAAACCCGATCGTGATGGTGCCTCTCGTGAAGACAAGTCCACCCAACTAACCAAATCATCTCTTTAACAATTATTAAACATAAATGAATAGGTAAATACAACTTAATGACAATAATAACCAGTATTTTCAACCCAACACAACCCGACTGGGGTGCCACAAGTCACGAGCATTTAAAGAAAACCTGAAGACAACTACAGGGCCAATAATATGCAAGAGATAAATTCCGAAATTCTAAAGACAACGTCTGGTGCCGCGAACACTGGTGGTCACCTTGCTCAGCTTCAATAGTAATACCTTCAATCATCTAATAACCCGATACCGGGTGAACAATACCTGCAACTGCACGCAAGGTGCAGGGAGTAAAGCGAGTACTCCAACTCAGTGAGTAATAAGAGTAAATACTAACTGAGCGGCAAGAAATCATGTAAGAGCACTCCATCATGCTATATAGGACAGTACAACCCTTAAAGAAAATGGTAAAATCGTGAAAAAATCCCTTAGCAATATCTGGTTCAGTTAAAAACCTCTTTTGAAAATATCCCCTCCCAACAGTTAAGCAAATGAATGCATAATCAGATGGTGCAAGTCCGCACATAAGTCAGCCCCTCGGGCACAACACTCTATTAACCAATAACACCAGGGTATCTGGTAACAGTGCAAGAAATAGCATGGATGCCAATAATATAAGAGTGTTGAATGTCATGCCACGTAGTATAAACAGGAACCAATGCATGAATGCAATGCAATGCAAATGACCGTTGCGGCGCACAGCCCGATCCATTTGGGTACCCGCGCTCACTGTGGAGGTTCAGACTCCGGAGGGGCTCCTACAGCCCAAGCACAATATCAATGATATCAATGTCACACCGCTGCAGCGCGCAGCCCGATCCATCCTCAGTCTAGAAATGCACATATAACACTGCTGCGGAGCGCAACCTGATCCATGCTCAATCCAGAAATGCATATAAGCCACTAGGGCAATATTCAAGTAACAGTTCTCAGTTCAAAACGTCAATAAGATATCATTTAAGTTTTCAAATCATGAAAAATGGCCGAATTTGCAAAACAGCATCAAAACCCTAGACCGAGATAAAATAGTATGCAAAAATAATGCGAAAATAGTGATATCAATCCCTAAAGGATTCACATAGTTGGCATGAAGCCCAAACATGGCAATCAGTCCAAATTATGATGATAACAAGTAGTTTCAGTAAAATATGTAACAATTTCATCAATAGGGATGGACCAAGTCACAATCCCCAACGGTGCTCTATTCCACGCTCGCTATCCGGCATGCAAGTCACCTCAATACATCACTACCATGTGAAAACCTGGGGTTTCAAATCCTCAGGATATCATTTACAAGTATTACTCACCTCGAACCGGTGAAATCTCTATCTCGCGACGCCCTTGCCCCTAAAATTGGCCTCCACGCGCGTCGAATCTAACGAAAATCAGAGAGAATGCATTACAATATGCCAATGGAACAATACCCAATCGAAACAATCGAAAAATAGCAAAAATCTTGAAACTAGTAAAACCCGAGCCTCGGGCCCACTTCTCGAAAAAATACAAAATTCACATTATCGGATTCCTCGTCTCGCCACGAGTACGTACATATCAAATTTACCAAAATCGGAGTCCATTTGATCCTCCAAATTCCATATTTAAATCTCAAAATCCCAAGCCCTAGTTCATCAATTTTAGGCTTAATTCCATGAATTTCTAGGTTAATTTCACACAATAATCATATATTTAACTTGAAAATAAGTAGAAACAACTCACCTTTGATGCTTGATGAAATCCCCCTTGAAATTCTCTCCAAAATCATCCAAGCCAAATGAAAGAAATGAAAGAAATAAGCCCAATCCATGTTTAAAGAATCTGCCCGTGCTTCGTCAAGTTGTAACTTGCACTTGTGCTATACAAGTTGTATATCCTATTAAAATTTTCCCTTGTCGGACACCTTCTGTTTAAACACCCATATCCAAATGACAAACGGTTTGAATATTTAGAAACTAGACTCGAAGATCTTTAATTTGATAGGTTGTGGCTTATAACTCTTTATATATTCCGAGATATGAGCTTCTAAAGTGCATCAGAAAATTCTGCCAAATTGCTCCACTAGCCATTTCTGATCAATCATAACTTCCTGATAGAATATCCAAATCATGAATGGTTTAACTTTCTGAAAACTAGAATCCAAGAGATACAACTTTCATGTTTTGCAATTTTTCTGAGTCCCTATAGATTGCAAGATATGAGCTTCCGAATTGGACTTCTCGCACCAGAAAATTTCTGGTGCACAGCTGAAGCAAAAGAAAAATCTGCAATTTTTTTTAAGTTGAAATAGTCCGTTTAACCACCCAAAACTCACCCGAGGCTACTAGGACCTCAACCAAACATGCCAGCATATTCTATAACATCATTCAAACTTATTCCAACCTTCAGAACGCTAAAAACGACATCACAACACCAAATTTGCATCTGATTCAAGCCTATGAACTTTGAAACTTCTAACTTCCATATCCGATGCCGAAACACGTCAAAACTAGTCCGAATGACCTCAAACTTTGTAGACATATCCAAAATGACATAACAAAGCTACAGCAACTCTCGAAATTCCATTCTCATCCTCAGATCAAAATCTCACCTATCAACCGGAATTCGCCAAAATACTAACTTTGTCAATTCAAGCTTAATTCTACACCAGTCATCACAAAAATATTTCGGACACACTCCTAAGTACCAAATCACTTAACAAAGCTATCCGGATCATAAAATTTGCATTTCGAGTCCTCTAACATATAAGTCAATATCCGGTTGACTTTTTCAATTTAAGCTTCCTTAAAAGAGACTAAGTGTCTCAAACCTTACCAAAATCATTCCGAAATGACTTCAAATTTTGCACACAAGTCACATTCGACATTACGAACTTGTCCCAACTTTCAGAATCACATTCCGACCCCGATATCAAAATTTCCACTTCCGGTCAAATTTTCTCAAAAACTTTCAAATTTCTATATTTAGCCAAATGACTTCAAAATGACCTCCGGATATCCGAATTCACTTCCAATCATTCTCCCAACTCCAGAATCACCATAAGGAGCTATTCCCAGACTCGGAATCCCAAACGGACATCTTTAACACTGAAATGCCTTCTAACCTAAATTTATAAAATTCTTCTAAAATACTAACTTCAACAATATATGCCGAAATGCTCACGGGTTATACATAACCAAATCTAGACATACGCCCAAGTCCGAAATCATCATACAAACCTGCTGGAACTTTCAGATCCCGATTTCAAGGTCGTTTGCTCAAAATTCCAATCTTAGCCATTTTCTTCAACTTAAGGTTGCCGCAATGAAAATTTTCTTTTCAATTTGACTCCGATATTCCCAAAATTCAACTCTGACCATACGCACAAGTCAATATACCTTAAATAAAGTTGTTCATGACTTCCAACTGCTGAACGACGCGCTAGAGCTCAAAACGAATGATCGGGTCATTACACATGTGCATAAGCGTTTACTAAAGAATTAAATAAAAAACAATAACTATCCGAAATACGAATTTGGACAGAAAGGAAAATACCAATACTCTGAAGAAAACTCTGCTGGTTGCGGATCGCACATAAGATGTAACTCGCCTCAAGTCCTCGTATCAACCATGCCGCTACGTCGACAAGACCACAAAATGTATATATATGCATGTACAACAAAATATAAAGCAAGTGTAATATGAGTACGAAAATAACGCGTACCCAGTAAGTATCTAGTCTGACTTCGACGAAGTCGTGACAAGAAGTCGACTTCGACACTTACTAGTGGTCCGAATATAATAATGTGAGATTCAAATTAAGCATGATTTATAGAGATAACAATAAAACTCAGAACAAGAAATAACTGGACAATTCTTTCGTCATATTAAAGAATCCCAAGCACTTTCTTCATTTGAAACATTTGGTTTCTCAAACAATGTATTTATACAAATTATAAAAGGGTTTTCAGTTCTATTATCACACATAAATTCCACCGAGGATGTTCGGCCCGTTCCAAAATAAATGTAAATTTTGCACTACCGAGAGTCAAACGGTACGAACCATAGATGCATCAATATATTTTCCCTCTCGCGAATCATACATGCGACGCGGTCCCCACTCGTGAATCATACATGCGATGCAGTCAAATATAAATCTAAGAAAATACCCCGATCGCGAAATATACATGCAACGCGGTTACACATATATTTCTTAAGCTATTATAATATTTCTCAATTCTTTTTGAAATCTAGAAGTTCAAATGAAATCTTAAATTCTTCAAATTTCAACTCTTTCAAGGATATTATTAATCAACCTCAATCTTGTTTCTTCTCAAGCAACCCACAAACATAAATCGACAACGATATCAATACGGCATAATGTAGACCTAGACTACCCGGGCATAGGCACAACTAGTAGTTACGTACCGACTTTCGTCACCTCGTGCGTACGTAATCCCCCACAATTAAAAGAAATTATTAATTTATCTCACCTATGGGGCTAATTCTCTCTTACAATGTTAGAAAGGAGACTTACCTCGTCTCAAGGCCCTACTTTCCGGTACAAGGATAAGTTCAAACCCCCAAATCTGTGTCGAACAATCCAAAACTATTCAAATGGTGTATAAACAAATCAATATACGCTCAAAAGTTCATATTCCAACTATTAAGGTGATTACCCAACTCTAAATGCACGATTCCTAAAATTTACTTCGGGCCCACGTGCCCGGATTCTGGAAATTTTTCATAACCCCACGAACTCAAATATATAATTTGTTTCAAATTTCATGCCCAAGTTCCTGGTCAAAATCCAAAAATACCAATTTCTAGATTTTTTTACCAAAACCCCAAGTTTTCAATGATTTATATATATATATATATATATATATATATATATATATATATATATATATATATATATATATATATATATATATATATATGGGAATCACTTACCTTGACATGGATGATGGAAATGGAGCTCCATAATTGCTCCTAGGTTGATTCTTGAGGAGATTTTCAAGAATTTGATTGGGGTAAGTGATTCTTACTTGGTTTTAGCTAAATTCCATGATTATGCCTTTAATTACATTATCTAACTTGTGATTTGGGGTGGAAATTTAGAAAAGAAAAAAAAAAGAGGAAGAGTTCTTGAGTAAGATTTTTGAGGTTTTGAATGGGATTTTGTTATCGAATTCAGGTAAATTTGTTATGGTTAGAGTCGCGAGTGAATGGAATTTTGGGTTATGTAATTTTTATTGGATTTTTAAATGTGATCCCAGGGGCCGGGTTTGAGTCGATTTTGGATTTTGGCTATAATTTAGTATTTTTGTTGTGGAAATGATCCTTTTAGCCTATATTAATTGTATTGTACTATTTGTGGTTAGATTCGGGATGTTTGGATACCGATTTGAGAGTCAAAGGCATTTTAGGGTAGATTTTTTTCCCGAATTGAGATAAGTAACACTTTCAAACTTGGTTATTAGGGTTTGAAACAATCACGACCCAAACCGATGGGCCGCGGCGGGCACCCGGTGCCCTTACTCAATCGAGTACCAACATAACGAATCTTTCTCATTCCATTAACATGGGTAAATGGGACAGGAGGCCGTATTAGGTAACAAGAATAAAACATAAGAGAACACTCGACATAAAATGACCCAACCTGATATACCGACTTATACATATGATGTGCGAGCCTAGAAGGCCAAAATAATCACTCATACACTGAACATAGGCCGATAAGACCATAAAATCTTTCATATACTTGATATATGTCTACAAGCCTCTAAGAGTACATAAATATCATAAGGCCGGGAAAGGGCCCCAACATACTAATCAATGCATGTCTAAATCATACTAACCAAATAAGTAACTCTGGAGCAAATGGAGCGCACCAACATCTTTTGTTGAGCTGATAGACTACTTGGAGGACTCTCAACCTATCTATCGGGATCTACAGGCATGAAACAAAGTGTCTCCAGGCAAAAGGAACGTCAGCACAAATGATGTATCGACTATGTAAGGAATTAAAATCAGCAACTAATAGACATGAGAGAAACATGGAGTAAAAGATTCAACATATATATCTAAATAACTCTATGATTTATTTAATATTATAATATCGTGCATATGCGTATAAATGGCATACCATGCATGGGTATGCATTAGAAACATCATCAAGCCAGGACATCTCATCATATCATCTCGACCACTGTGGACAAATCATCAATGTATATAACACCGTCTGGTCATGGGTCAATGTAAATGAATGCAATACATGAGAAGTATGCCAATAAAATCTTTCGGAGTGTCATAAGACCATTATGCCTTTGATTAATATCATGAAATAAACTTTATCAACTTACGTATTTTTTGAGACCTATGAACAGATGATAGAATAATATGACACATGGGGAATTAAAAACATAAGCATATCTAGTATTTCTATGAGTAGAGTCTATGAGTAGAGTCATTTATGAAAATTGCGTATTTCCTCATTTTGTTTGTGTCGTATAGATCATGCCAAAAGAAATAAGGGATAGCCTTAACATACCTAAGTCGATTCTCTTGAAAATCTCTCTAACACACATCTTTTGATAAGAACACATAATGGTAGATCAAAGTAGGGAAAAATTCATATGATATTCTTGAAAAAAATTGCACCGTACTTCCTTATAATCGCAAATCCCACGTTGCTAAATATTAAGTAGTCTTGTATGAGATTTGATTGTAGCAAATCACGTATACAGTTTGTATGAAATTATACAAAGGTTTTGATAATATACTAGCTCCAACCATTGTCAAGTTTGGCCTAATTTTGTGATGCTTGTATCTTCTAATCCCAAGGAGGTAATCAAGCATTAGCTTGCATGTGCTAAAGTGAAGATTTGTATGCAAATCACGTTCATAAGGCTAAAGAGGGGGTGAATCACTTAATGAACACCTTGCTACATAATACATGAGTCACTTAGTGCATTTTTATGTGGCTGCCACGGTTTGCCATAGTGTTTATCCAAGGACTTCAATTAATCAACCACTAATTGTTAATTAATATATTAATTCTCTCATTATCCAATAATTCACATAATTAAGAATTATCTCAAGTTACTTAAAATACATACTCACTTTTAACATATCTTATACACTTTACTATTAGGGTCATGTGGTACCTTATATGGCACTAGTCCATAAATACCGGGTATTTTAGCTAGGGCAGTATTTTATCCCAACGTGTCAAACTTTAACGAAAATTCATTTTCTTTTATTTCTTACCCTTTCACCTTGACGAATTTACTCATCACCTTTTTGAAATAGCATAATGCTTATAATCTCAAAGGATCAGCTTCTTACTTCTCGAGCGATAGTTCCACGATCCCGACCAGCAACTTCTTGGGAGTAGGAAAGACTGATTCGGTCTTTTCCTCAAAGGCGGATACGATTGAATTAGCTTTGGACTACGAGAGAGCTAGACAGCGGGGATAATCTTATTCCCGAACTTACGTGATTAACTTACGACGAAACTTTAACTTACGATAATGCGGAAGGTAACATCTCAATTCCGAGCTTATATAAATTTACTTATGGATTACTTCCATGAATGAAAACATGGGGTGTAATATCATTCCCCCTTTGGAACATTCATTCCCGAATGTTGACTTATGCACTTGCCATTTTCGTAACCTATAACTTTCGAATACTTTAATACTCTTCTTGCTATCTAAGCAACTGTTCTGTGAATAAATCCAAAGGTCAGGGCATTTCCCTCCCCCTCCCCCATTCCTCTTTCTCATACCACAACTCATGGGTTGAATCCTTCCAATCTCGTGACTGTTTCTACCTTCTATCATGTAGCATGTACGACTCTGACCTTGTAAGTGCGCCTATGCAACTCTTATCTCCTTTTTCCTCCAGCTTTTAACCAATCTCTAGGCTTCACTTTGTAAACATATACAGAGCTTGATAAAATGTCTCTCTGGGCATCTATAGCTATAATGAAGTTCTTCGCATGGTACTTTGTTGAACTTACGGATATTGCCATATCTTATTTTATAGACTCGGTTATCCATCATATGACTTTACTGCATCTATGTAGGTTAGTATACCATCGCTCTTACTTCAATTTATCATTACTAAGGTTTTCTATCAAGCTCCAGGTAACTCTTGTTGCTTATCCTACATGTACAAATCCAAGTCCTTTAATGCTTCTCCCTTACTGTTCATCTTAAGAATGATTTCCTAATCTCATATCATACTTTATAACTTTTATCCATCCATTGTAGATTCACCTTAATGTTGATTTGCAATCTACTACTGATAAATTGAAACCTCTTACATAATACATTGTCACTAGGGCTTACGTCTCATCGGGGAATATCTGAAATAATTAGACCGATCCACCTGGGGCAATACCAAGCTTTATAACTGTATTTCATAGCATCCTAATATAATTCATCTTACGTGGGTATTTTAATCCTATACAATTCATGGGATCCCTTTCCTTTATTTTTCTTCTTCAAATCATTACTCAAGGGAAGCCCCAAACGTCATCCTTTATTTATCAAAATTACACCATCATTCTGCTACTAGGGCAGCATTCCATCTCTTGTGAATGCTACTAGTCTTAGCCTCCTTTGATTTCATTCATGCTATATTGAGATTTTATAACTTAGAGAAACCATCAACTCTTCTTGTTTTCATGGGCTTAATCTTGAGACTTATCCATTTTCATTACCTTCTTACTCACCTTTCCTTATCCTTACATATACCTTCTAAACCTTTGTCGTTGTTGACATCCAATTTTGTCCTACCTTTCTTCTACTTAATTTTCTTGCGCTTTCTAGTCCTTAATGTTCTAATAGTGTATTATTATTTCATGATTATTATTACCACTATTATAATTATATTACTAGTAGTATTAATATCACTATTGATAATATTATTACTAATTATTATAATAATTATTATTATTAGTACTAC
Organism: Nicotiana glauca; assembly: GCA_026770625.1. Lineage (NCBI taxonomy): Eukaryota > Viridiplantae > Streptophyta > Magnoliopsida > Solanales > Solanaceae > Nicotiana > Nicotiana glauca. The sequence goes on from MU719717.1 coordinate 11,087, forward strand.
TAGAAGTGGTAGTTACTATTAATACCGTAATTATTATTATCAATATTGTCATTAGTATTAAAAATATTATATTTTATTTATATAAACTAACTACATATTTTGAATAATCTATATGTTTAGCATATTATATATTAAGTCCAAATTAGCAAGACAAAGGAAGCTCAAAGAAATTAATAAGAAGAAAGAAAATACCATTAAATTAAGCTTAAAGGATAACTCATTTTTATAGATGATCCCAACGTCTGCCAAAATAATTAGCCCATGTAGTCAAATTCCTTTTGAAGACAAATAAGCCCAAATATAACCTATCAGATTTTCTTCTAAGCCCAATACGCCTATCACATCTAAAAGAACCCTCCAAAAGCTCTTATCTCGGCCGTAGGATTAAAATTAAGATGATCCAATGATCCTCCTTTCTTAAAATTTAAAACTTATCATATTCAGATTTGCTAGGGTTTTCCCATCTCATTCTCCTTACTAGCCGCCATCTTTGTCTTCTCCCTAACCCTTTCCTCTCTTGGACAAAATTCCAACTTGCTTTCACCACGAAATCTGAATGGTTTCACCATTTTAGTAAAGTCTTCATTTTCTCTCTTGCATATTCATTGAAAAGCCAAAAACCTTGGTATCGAAGTTGACCAAATCGCTGTATCTCTGAAGCAAGAGAACGATTTTGTTGATCTTCTTTCTGTCACATTTTGGACGGATCTTGAATGAGCATTTTGAATTTCAAACGGGTCTTTCAATTTGTGATGACCCGGCCAGTCATCTCATGTGTTATTGCTCCGTTTCCCTCATTTGATGCTTCTTCATGTTTCATTATCGGTATGTGGTGTATTAGAGTTGATTTGGATTTATTTTGATAAGAAATAAGGCACTTAGTCTCTTCGAGGAAGGCTTAAGTTGGAAAAATCAATTGGACGTTGACTTATGAGTTATAGGGCTCGGATGTGATTTCTGGTGATTTGGTTAGCTTTAGGGGATGATTTTTGACTTAGGAGTGCGATCGGAATTGAATTCGGAGGTCCGGTGTAGAATTAGGCTTGAATTGGCGAAGTTAGAATTATGGCGAATTCCGGTTGATAGGTGAGATTTTGATCCGAGGGTCGAAATGAAATTCTGAGAGTTGTAGTAGCTCCGTTAGGTGATTTTGGATATGCGGGTAAAATTTCAGGTCATTTGGAGGTGTTTTGGTCGGGTTTTTGATCGAATGTGAGTTTCGGAAGAATTTGATAAACTTAGGCTTGAATCTGTGGTGAATTGATGGTTTTTGTATTGTTTGACGTGTTTTGTTGATTGGAACAAGTTTGTATGATGTTTTAGGGTATGTTGGTGTTTTTGTTTGAGGTCCCGGGGGCCTCGGGGTGATATCGGGTGATCAACGGATCATTTTTGGACTTGTGTGATTACTGGTTTTCCAGCTGTGGAGTTGCAGAGAATTCCTTCTTCGCGTTCACGTAGTATGAATCGTGAACGCGTAGAGTTAAGTTTGGAGGTCAGGAAAATGTTCATCACGTTTGCATTGGGGCCACGCATTCACGTAGGTCTGAGGCCATTGGTCTTCGCGTTCGCGTCTAGGACACGCGTTCGCGTAGAAAGAGTTTGGGAGGCCCTGACCTTAGTGCATTGCGTCCGTGACTGGGGGGCATGCGTTCACGTAAGTGAAGCTGGATGGTCATCGCGTTCGCGTAGGGGAGGCAATTGAGGTATCGTGTTCGTGGGACAGGCTCCGCGTTTGCGAAGAGTAAAAGTGGGCCAGTGGATTTTTGGCCATCGCGAACGCGAGAGGGCCATCGCGTTCATGAAGAAGAAATGTTCAGCTGGGCAGAATGTTTTAAGGACATTTCCTCCGTGAACCAAGTTCATTTTTCCACCATTTTGAGCGAGCTTGGGAGCCTTCGACGAGATTTCTGAAGGGTTTTGAAGGGAATCGATTGGAAGTAAGTCTCGTGACCTAGAAACGCTATATTATTGATGAATCCACCTTTAATTATTGGGAAATTGGGTGAAAATTTGAAGAACTAGGGCTTGAGTTTTTTTATATTTCAAATTAGAATTTGATAGGTTATTTGAGCTCGGATTTGGGAGTTCTTGGTATGTATGAACTCGTGGAGAGACTAGGAATCCAGTAATGTAAGTTTTGTAATTTTTCGAGACGTGAGCCCGGGGCTCGAGTTTTGCTAGTTTTGAGATTTTTTCTATTTTTTGATTGTTTTCAATTGGGTATTGTTCCATTGGCATATTATGATGCATTCGCTCTGTTTTAGTTAGATTTGACGCGTGTGGAGGCCGATTTGAGGAGCAAAGGCTTCGTGGGCTAGAGATTTAACCGGTTCAAGGTGAGTAATACTTGTAACTGATATCCTGAGGGTTTGAAACCCCGTATTTGCACATCATAGTGCTGTATTGAGGTGACTTACACGCCGGATATGAGCGTGGGGTAGAGCACCGTTGGGGATTGTGACTTGGTCCGTCCCGGTCGTTGATTTTACCGCGTATTTGGCTGAAACTACTTGTTATCATCATACTATGGGCTAATTGCCATATTTGGGCTTCGTGTCAACTATGTGAATCCTTCGGGGATTGATATTGTTGTTTTAGCATATCTTGCATGTCAATTGGTCTCAGTCCAAGGTTTTAAATACTTTTTTGCAAACTCAGCCATATTTCTAAGTTTTGAAAACTCAAATGATATTTTAAATGTTATTTCAGGCTGAGAACTACTATTTTATAAATGCCCATGGGGCTTATGATGTTTAATGGACTGATTATGGGTGGCTCGGGCTGCGCGCCGCAGCAGTGACTTGAAGAATATTTTCGTATCTCCTAGTTGGAAGTTAAGTGCAATACTTGTGGCGGAATGAGTTCTGACTCAGGAAGACTAAATGATGGTGTTATGTGTATGGCGGTGGAAGGTGTGATGAAATACTAAACTGAGGCGAAGCAAGTGGGTTATCTCCTGCGGAGTGTTCTTGGGTGGTACGATTCTTATGTATGTTGTTAGAAGATCCCATGTGTAATTAATGAGTACGTGTTGAAATTTGATAAATTCGGGTCACTTAAGAGAGTGGACCCAACTGATGTTGGGATGAATGCGAGGTTTGCAGAGGATTATAGTACTAGATGATATGTGTTTTCACAAACTTGTAGATGATATGTGTTTAATCTCACTATGATATTGTGGCATCATTAGAGTAAACGTATCATGGACTATTGAGTGTGTCCTGATATATGGCTTCGAGCCAAGTTAGGGAGGTTGTTGTCGATTAGCTGATTGCACGGTTATGTGCTATGTTGGTTCCTTTTCAAGGTATCTTGGCGGATCGGTACTGGTTGCAGAAATTAAGCCGAGGATGGCACGTATGAAAGAAAATTTTGATAAAGGTTATACGATGCTTAGTAGATGTGTGAAAATAATAGGATGTCTTGAGCTGTTGCTGGTAAAGAATGCTCAGTGTATAGAGAAGGAAGATGGTTGTTTGTATTGGTATGATATTATGCCCTGCGGTGTCAGAGTGCTAATGAGGCACGAGTAGTTCTGTTCGTTAAGTCGGATAATTTACAGCTGTGTAAGAGTGGATGACTCTCGAGAATGGTTTTATTGTGTTCAAGATTTGGCATGTAATAATCAGGTGTCTTAAGGTTGTGTATATGGCTAGGGACTGTGTTTTCATTAGAAAAGATCAAGACTTGTGGAATTTTATGTTAATTATGGGATTCTATATATCAGTATCTGGAAAGTAATGGTAACAAATTTCAAGATCGTATGTATTCAAGGTAATGAGCTTTTACTGGTATTGTGCAGCAAGGCTCTTGAATTCTGACAGCTTGCTTAGCTTGGTTCGGGTATAAGGATTCAGTCCTAGCAGTTTAGCTTGTGCAATGTAATTGGGAGAGAGAGTTCTTGATGAGTTTTACCGTGGTTTAGAGAAGTATATATTGCCTATGGGCATGCGAAGCATGGAATGTGTAATGATTCTTCTTCTAGATGGGATTGACGGAAGGTCTTGGCTGGATAGATTACAGTTCAGTTCTGAAAAGAAGTTCATAAAATTCCTAGGCAACGGATAGCTTCAGGTAACCAAAGAGATGGTACAGCTAAGTGGAAGTGATTTAACGAGCGTATATGTTTCAGAAAAAGGGCAATGTGATTAAGTTGATGGCACTTCGGTAGTGTTGCGGCATTTTTCTTGATAGATTGACTGTTGATATCTGAGTTCGTTTGATGGCACAGAAGAATTTTAAGAATATCTTTTCGTGGAATGATTGGGTACTTGAGATGTAATATGTATTCATACGGCGAAATTTGGGATCAGGTACAGTGATTCGTGTGCTATATGGAGTTGGAGACTGGGAGTTCTCATGTTCAGGCTAAGTAGTGGTTGTGAATCGTGTGTATTGGTACCATTAGCGGCTATTGGGATTTGCAAGCCCGAGTGGATCTTTCTTTGCTTGGTATATTAGATTTTGGACATGATATGGGAGTGTAGACTAGATGTCTCATTGTTGGGTTATTATGGACTATTGTGCTATGGGCTATGTCGAAAAATGCCACAGGTTGCGTGCCGAGGTGCATCGGACTATGTTCTAGCAGAATGGTTGTGTTCCAAAGACCAGCGGACGATTGGGAAGGATTGCTTTCCTTAATTGGGTCTGTGTGACATATGTCACTATAGAGGTTTCTACCATTGATTCAGTTCCGGTATTGAAGGACTTTTTCGAATGCATTCCTTATGGTCGGGCATGTCGTCGGGCGAGATTGTGGATTTTGGCATATATTTGGCGCTGGGCACCGTATCATACGGCTCCGGCATGAGTTATAGTAATGGAAGGAGCAGCTTCAAGCTTCTTGGTAATGAGTTTGTTGGTAAGTTGATTGGATACGTATTTAGCTTGAGTTGGCTTGGTTGGCCCCGAATTGTATTGATGAAGAATAGGTTGATTCGATTGTTATTGAACCTGCTAGTGATCTGGGGAGATCTATGAGTTGCTTTTCTGTGCTGTGAGGCATTATGATTTTCGGACTGTAGGCACGTATAGTACGGTGCTATCGAGATTCATAGTGGAAGTTGAGTTTTGTAGCTTACAACGCTATAAGTAGATATCATTATGCGCTCAGTATGCTTACGATCGATACTCGATATTTTATTATAATGAGAAAATTTGGCTCGATGTGCATCTCCCTATGTGAGATATTTGTGTGGATTGGGTGGCATGCCGCCACGGGTATGTTATCTGGATCGGGTTGCACGCCGCAACAGTGTGATGTTGAGAATAGTTTTCCATATGTTTCTTTGTATGCCTTGCTTCCTGGTTTCTGAGGAAAGTTCGTATTGGGTGTTGCTCAGAGAATGGCGCATCGGTTGTGTCCTTCAGGATTGAATGGTGTGTATTACTTGCTTCACCGTGGGTGTGATGGATTGCTTGTTTTCAGACATCAATCTGTGCGTGGCTATCTATTTTGAGCATGGTGACTTGAGGTGCTTCATGTGTAATAGTGTTTGGATAGGATCGCGCGTCGTGGCGAGGCCACGTGAAGTTATGACCTTTCGAGGAGGATTCAGGTACTCTATTTCTATGATGTGAGACAGGGTCTTAGCTTTGTGTTGTAATGATATTGTTGATCTTGGGGTACAGCTCTTTCATTTGAGTCATTTGTCATGATTTGAGTATGTTCAGACAACCCATCATTGGTACGTGGATTATGCAAGTTGTGGCTTAGGCCTGTGATGAGGTGTCATATCACCAGAGTGGTGCGTTGAATTCGAGGTGATCATTGGAGT